>CAKNYM010031179.1:0-16607 GCA_932195095.1 Andricus curvator
TCTACGTACGTTTTTTTTTTCGTTCGCTTTTGCTCTGAGCGTTTCATCTTTCCTTCTTGCAACTGTAATAACTTCGCTTGATGAGAATCAAAGTTTTGTTACCGGATGGCGAGGTTACTCAAAAAAGTTATATTATTTAAATTTTTATATAGAAAAATAATCTTCCAATTATGTGTTTGACAGGTTAGAAGTAAATATTGTGTTAATGTTTTGTGCATACACTCACCTTCAAAGTACAAGGATTACACCCCGTAATAAAAAGTATGTTACCCGATATAATCTTGGACTATTAACTATGGGACAGCGATCCAGATTATTAAAACTATAATCTATAGATATTAAGAAATAGATAATCCAGGATAATATCTTGGATTATTAAACTTTATAATCTGAGATTATAAAATCTGTAATCCAAGATTTTAAAATCTAATATCCATATTAGGATCCTGGTCCATTAGATAACCTCAAATATATATGATAATTTTTGCAAACGTATTTATGAATCTATACAAAATTTTGATAGACGACCTCGGAAGTAGAACTGGAAACAAATTTCAATTTTTTAAACACACAATGAGCAGAAAAGTGGTTATCATAAGACTACAAAAACGAAAGTAAAGGAGGCTAAGTTTGTGTACTTGTACAAGTGGCAGTGATGTGCAATAAAAAGAAATATAAACTTACACATTTTCTAAATCTAAATCATGTGCGATTTAGCACTAACAATCATTTTATAACTTTATTATTACTTGTTTCAATGCGAACGGATGGATATCACACGCGCCACGATGCGATGTACCGTCTGAGACTACACACACGCCTGGATATTTTAAAATCTTAGATGTTACAATTTAATTTCTGAAGATTATAAGAATTTGACATCTAGAGATTATATTTGGTAACATCTTCATATATTAGAAAAATATTATAAATTATACGCACTAATATACTTTTCTATACGATTTATTATTCTTTAATTCTATTATCCAGTTCGTATAATCCATTTTTCTCAGTGTACTTTTTTTTAACACTTGTTCATCTCAGACAAATATTTTTCTCGTCAAATTTAATGTGAAAACTCTTTAGAAAAATAACAAAGTTCATACTTTTCGTATAAAAGTGACTAATAAAAATTAAATTTTTGAAAATAAATAATTTCCAAAATAAAATAATGTTCAGAAATTGAATTTTTAAAAGGTTGTGAAAAAAACAAGCATCGAAGCGTTATTGAATTTGATCAAAACCCAAAAAATTTGATCAATTTTAAGCCAAATGGCATGCGAATTTTTCTTCTTTTTGGGTGCGTTACAATTTGTGGAAGCTTACAACAAATCGACGTGATAAATTTTTTACTTTTGTGAATCTGGTATGGAATTCGCTATTAAGAATTACAGAGCCTATAGCATTTTTAACAACATGCATATAAAAAAAGAAATAATCTCCAGAAACGTACTAAAAGAATATGTTATAGCATATAATATTTCACCTAAAAAGGTTTCAAAAACGAGATAAATATGTTTCTAAATATTAAATTATGAGGCTTCTTAGAGACAGGTATGGATAAGTGGCCCTCTTTTGTAATTGCGAATAAAAGTTGAGGCACATTGTTGCCAGATTCCGGGTCTGGTAACGTCGGAGCTACATGCACAAACTATTCGTTGCTTTATACAGAATCTGTATATCGATAGTTGCGGCGCCTGGGCGCATTACCTCGAACTAAAAACGTATATAAATTTACGTTTGATGTACAAAACCAAGCCCAGCTGAAACTTTGTCAGTATGTAGAAGAAGGCCTTATGTCCCAGAATACACGGAAAAACGTTGTCAGGCCCGGGCGCGGGTCTGACAACGTCAATTCGGGCTTGGTAAGGTTGCGCCAACGTAGTTTTCGGGCTCGTATAAGACGTTTAACGTATATATATATATATATATATATATATATATATATATATATATATGTGTATATACTATCCTATGATTTTTTTCTAAATCATCCGTAAAGAAAACATTAAACTCAGACAAAGAATAATTATGACACATATAACCTTTTTGCATTCCATCTGAAAAAGGAACAATTTCCCCGTAAACGAAGAAGATGTTTAGGTACAAAAGGCGGCAGCCCGTAGCTGTCAAAGTAGGTAGCTCGTCCATAGTTTCCGATGTACATGGCGACCCAGTGGCTACCAGGCTGTTGGTGTCCATCTGTATTAGCAACAATCATAGCTGGTTTTGTCTAATGCTTTGGAATCTGATCGGCTGGAAATTCGCTGGTTATCCATTCTTCTGTGAGACGAAGTACTTGTATCATCTGGGGAATGTTCATACTTTTTTTATAAGTCTACAGTATTCTCGGCTGAATCTTCTGAAACGTATGCAAGATTATTAGGTCCATTTGTTCTTGTTTATATAACTAAACGCATACTACAGGTTAACGTTTTATTGTATGATGTCGAGAGTATTCCATCTATTCGTGCCTTCTCACTCCATTTTTACATTCTCATTCTAATGAGAAGGTATTGGTTTTATGTAAAATTTGACATAGTAGGTTTTCATCAAATCTTCACGTTTTGAGACCCCCTGAGCCAGAAAAAACGGTTTTTTACCAAGGTGTCTGTCTGTCTGTCTGTAGCCACGATAACTTTCGAAAAAATGATCAGATTTGATTGAGCTGTGGCACACTTTTTTATGGCCGAAAAATAGAGAACGAGTTCGTTAACCAGCTATTTTGGATGAAAATTCAAAAAGTGAGCACATTTCGAAAATTTTTGAGACCACTTTTTTTGAAGATTTAAAAATTCTATGTATGCTTATTAGTAGTACGCAAAATGGCGTACAAAATATTCTAATGACTTTTCGTGATAAAACAAAAATTACTGGAGTTATAGCATTTTCAAAATTCCAAAAAACAAACGAAAATGTACATTTTAAGCCGAAAAACGCACGATATGAAAAAAAGTCAAGAGGAGAAAAACGTTGCTTTTTGAACGCCCTATAATATTTTCATAACAACTTTTTGAATTTTTTGAAAAATAAAAAATTCAAATTTTGATCGCACAAAAAAATAATCAAAAATTCCATTTTGCTGTGAAACTATGCAAGATACGAGAAAAGATCATTCCACAAAAATTGTGCACCCAAAAAAGATCTACAAATTTCTTATCATTCACGCGTAGTTTTTGTTTTATTCGTAAAAAACAGCATTGAAAATAGAAAAATCAAATGCACAGAACCGAGCGTGGAACGCAAGGTTCAAATGATTTTCAAATCAAATATCGAGCGCCAAGCGCTTGTGTCTGGATGAGAATGTGTTCCTTAAGGTCGATAGAACCTTGAGTAAATGAAGTTCCTTTTCAGTCTAAAATAAAAACAAATTTAACAATCACTTAATATGTAGAGGTTTTGATAATTTTATAATATTTGCAAACAAACTTTTTCTTTTCATCGAAGTCGAACACGAAGTTGAAAAATCTAGAGCAACCGAGCGTAAAGCGCGATGTAGATACGCCCGAGCGCGTAGCGCGAGGTGAATACATAATCGAGCGCGAAGCGCGAGATCCAACAGTTGCAGTTGGCAGTTCCAGTAAATAACGTGTTACATGCCTCTATGTACAAATTGTTAGTGTTGAAGGATGGTTGTAGGGGTTTCGAAGGTATCTGAGTACCATTAACATAAAGAGATAGATGATTCATTTTATAATTTTGAAAATTGAAGGGATTCTTGTTTTCATTGCCATTATATGCTGTATTATCCACAAATCCGATTTTTATTCTTTTTGGTAATGGAACAAGAATAACATTGTCAAAGGTTTCAGCGTGAACATCCGAGTGATCGCCATAGCTTTCACCTCGATACGTCTAATAGGATATTTTTCAGTGCCTTGAGATAGAGCTTTAGCGTGTGGAAGAAGAATACCAGGGTTCATTTTTACTCTACGAACAAGTAGCGAGCCCTCCTCAATGTGCATATGACCATTGCTTATACTATCCATTACCAGAAATTATCTTTTGAACGAACGAGCCGAACTCGTAACTCTACACCTTTGATGAGAAATTGATCTTGATTGAAAATGTAACAATGTAAATGGCCGATAAGATCAATAGATTCATCAACACTTTAATATTTCTGTCAATTTTTTATGCCCTCATTAGCATCGAAATCATCCATTTGTCCAGCAGTATCATTATACCACAGCCTGTTTTTGGCAGCTGGGCCATAGTTGAGTAAAGTCTTGATGTAGACTGAATCATCCGTTTCTTCCTACTGTGTTTATAGCCCGAGCTGTTCAAGATATTCTCCATTTTTTCCATTGCGCGACGTTTTAAATTTTGGCTTGATTCATCAAAACGATTCTTGACAGAATTTTTTATTCCAGATTGAAGAGCTTCTTTACCAATGGCGCGTGCTCCGCTAGTCAAGAAAGGGAGACCACGACGAAAAACGCCCCGGAGAAAACTACGACTGCCCTGTCCCTTCTGATTAGGACATCCAACGTATATTTGTGTGATTCCCCTTCCGCCTACTTGTGAGGAGTAATAATCTATGTAATGACACATTATTTTTCTTTTATCTAGTCAGTACGCTTAAAGCGAAGAGTAGCAGTCAGCGTACCATACTTAAATGATATTAGCAAACCAAGGTGATTTCTTATATCGATTTCTATTGCAGGAAAACCTGTGCTAAGAACTGGTATGTAGTTAGGTGATTGAAAATGGGTGTCTTGTGTTGTACCAAAATTTTAATCTGTTATATCTAAAGAAACAATGCGGAAAGGTGGTGCTTTTACATGGCCTGTAACGCGTGGTTCACAAATATTACAGTAAACAAATAAATTATCCGGAAGAAAACTTGCTAGACTAGGTGGATGTCTATCAGTCTAGTCATTAGTTTCAATTGAAATTATATTATTATCTGGAGCGAATCCAAGAATACGTGATAATTTATCCCTGAATAGCAAAAAATGGTGATCAGTCAGACATAATTTTCCACACTGTGTTTGTATACTTATGTAACTGCTTTTGAATTTGTCATACTCAAATTCAACATGTTGACTCAATTCTGGAAGACTATTTAGATTACTTGGAAGAGGCACAATATTGGCATAAAGACCCGCTTGAAAGAAATTCACAAGGCGTTTTTTCCACATAAGAGACATTCCTTCATCATTTGCCTTCTCTCTCAAGGCAATGAGATCTATTGTATCTTCTAGCTTATCTCCCATATTTTCATTGGTCATTTTATCTTTTCTAATACTAAAAGGCATGTTATATTTATGAAGAAGATCAATACCTTTCTCAATGGATTTTCTATTTTTACTATTTCCATCATATTGAGGGTATTCATATCCTGCAGTCCCACTGTTCAGAATGACGATGCGATTTTCAAATGAATCATCGTGTCTCACATGAGCAAATGTACAGGGAAGTTGTATTTCCGTGAGTGCTGCTACCCACTGTCCTTGTAACCGAATCTCATGTGGCAGTTGCGTTATAAAATTGGAAGTGGTATTCCCGGGAAAATATTTCATACTACTATTGCTTGATAAAATGAGGTTAAATTTATCGATACTCATTTTCACAAGTTTTTCAAATTTGAGGCTGGAATCGACGAATTAAATTTATCAGGATAACCTACCCACTTGAAAAGAAATTTTTGTTTGTTTCCCTTGCTTTTAATCTGTAATATTTTTTCGATTTGAAACTCTTTTTCCTCAATATGTTTATTGTTTACACCAATGGATTCCTGTTCGTAAAAATACCTTTTATTTCTTCCCCTGCTAAATCTTTAAACTTATACATGTAGGGTGTTTGATTTCTTCCTGTAATGGTTCGCCTTGCAACAAATAATTCCTTGCTCCAGCCAGACTCACAACCTTTCTCAAAGACACATGTCTCACGACTGATTCTGATAAGATCGTCAACACTGTATGTAAGCTTTGGTTTGGACTTTTTTTCTTTACAAAATCGACGTTGGATATTCGCACGAGCTTCGGCTGCACTCGATAAATTAACTTGAGATGGTGTCATTGAAATATTTGAATGTCGAGTATTATTGTATGCATTCACAAGTTGTTGTAAAACATCAATATAACGTCGAGTGCTTTTATGTGTAAATTACCGCCACATAAGTTCCTTGAGTGTCCGATTGAAACGCTCTACTATGGCTGCTTTAACGTTAGGATCCCGCGTTATACGGAATTTTATCCCGTTATCAGACCAATACTTTTGGAAATGGGCGCCCAAAAATTCCCTTCCTATGTCTGATTGTAAACAGCATGGTACTCGATGATTACTTCTTTCTGAAATACACTCAAAAGCATTTTTCACCTCCCATGCAGTTTTATTTCGAAGAGGTTCGACCCAGACAAATTTACTCAAAACATCAATCACAACTAAAACATAACGGTGATTATCGTTATAAGTGGACAAATTTTGCATGTCGATTAAATTACACTCCCAAACCTCATCATCCTGGAATTTTAACCAATCAAACACTTATGTACGTGATACTTTACCTCCTGTAGCGCGAGTTATTTTCTCTACACCGCTATAAGAAGCAGGATGACTTGGATTGTAGTATATTTCTTCAAGCAGCTACATTTTAGAATAAAAGACTGCCACTTTGTTAGCATTCCTGAAACAGTTTCTCTCTTTTCTTGACTGGCATTCCGTTTAATTCTACTACAACTTCTTTCACGGATTGACTTATTAGAAATCTTTCGGATTCTATCAGACCTTGTTTCATCCTCAGTTGTTTCATCGTCTGTTATAAGAGATTCTTCATTCAAGAGTGATCGATTATTGATATCTCGTTGTATTTGTTTAGCAGGAATCAAATATTCTTCATTTTTCACGAGTTCTCGCGGAGTACCAATCTCTTGAAGGATACGGGCAAAGTGACTTCTGCCTGGAGGATTGAAACTTTTTCTAAACCTTAATGCATCGTTAACCAGGTCTGTAATGTTTGAATGCTCAATACGTCTCCCGTCAATAGTCACTGAACCATGTGTATCCCATTTTATCCTGTCGGTAAAATCAGGTTTTGTTGAGTGATTAAGCAATAAAGTACTTTTGGAATGAAAAGATTTAGGTACATTAGCTATAATATCCTTTACTGGCAAAAACTCAAGTGGATCATTATCTGTATCTTCAGCATGATCCATTTTCTCAGTAGTTAATTTTCTACTTTCGTCAATAAAAAATATAAATTTTGTCAACACCTGACTGCAATCTCTCCACCTTTCACGTCCATCACATGGAAAAGGTGAGAATAAGATTCGACTCATTTCAGAATCATATCTGCCGAGATTACTTCCAGGTGTCTCTGTAGTTGCACCAGGTATCGATGGTATAATCGATGAATTATTATTGCTATGTAAAGATGTATGATTTATCGTTTGCATCTGTTGATTAATTTTTTCTACTTCTTCGCTCGCATGAGAACCATTTTTCTTGTATGCTCCATATTATTTAAGGTTCTACGATGAGGACTTGAACAAATTGAAAAGCAGACCACCAATGATTGGACTAAGTAAGAGAGGTAAAAATCCACATTTTTGAACGATACATTTTTTCTTGTTTTTCCAAGTACCATGACTTTCGACTAACTTTCGTAACATGTTTCTATGTTTTTTTAGCTTTAGTTTTTGACAATCTTTAAGACGAACATTTCCCAACAGGATATTCAAGGCACGCTCCCAAATACATTTAATGAGCTTTACATCAGATGTTTTTAGAACTGCTTGCCGTTAATCCGGATTTAGATGACACAGGGCATGCAAAACTATGGGGGTTTTTTTTTGATTGACTTGAAACCTCTCGACATCATTACAATGCGTAACTGGTATTTGACTATCACTGTATCCTCCCTTTATACCCTTTACTGATATGTAAACGTACTGATGAGGATCATCTGGAAATATACTTTTGCTATATCGACAATTATGAGGAGTTGATTGTTTCAAGTCCAGAAGTAAAAAGCCATGTAATTGAGATGCGGCATCGTGATAGGCTTCTTGTATAAAACATGGATCTTAAGGACAAATCTGACGTGCAAAATGTTTAACTTGAGCCCGATCTCGAGGATTTTTAAATGTGACTATATTGTTTGCATTTAGAGAAATGTCTCCTTGACCGTGTCCTTGGTGAAAAAGATTCTCAGAAATGAAAATTACACTGAGGTTTTAATGATGGCTTCCTTCAATAAAAAGATAAAGAATTATGTTATTTGGAGATTCCCTTATTAAATTGTCGAGAATCATAAGTTTAGACCTTGGATCATTGAAGTAATCAGAAGACTGGTAATCCGTCACGAAATTCGATCTCTTTTCCATATTCCTTATAAGCCGTTTGCCACTCTGAATAAGAGAAAATTATACGATCAATTTGAGTGCCGCACATTACATTGACATTTCTGAGAAATTTTTTTACAAAGAAAGTTTTACCACAGCCTGTTGGACCGCATGTGAGCGACGTGAATGGATGCTTCCAATGCGTCTTCAGGGTTTTGAGCTGATACCCCTGACCCAACACGTCGATTATGAGCTTATCTTGCTACCTGTTTCCTACTTTCATACGCTTAGAAAAAAGCTTAAAAAAGCCGTCCTTGTGATCCACCGCCGCAAAAAAGATAGTTTACAGCTATATTAGGGTTGCTTGAAGCATATAGAGACTAGTGAATGAAATTATGTTATTCACAATTCAGTTATGTTATTCACAATTTAATTATGTTCTTTTTTATGTTTCAATAGTTACACATGAGTAATTATGATTCTAATAATGATAGTTTGAAAAATGTATTATTTGCTTAATTACGTAGGCTTGCTTATGTACTTGTTTATGTTTTATATGAATAGGTTTGCTTATGTGGTGCTCAAAGATACAGTCAAAATACAAGCTTACAAATATATTTTTTAATTATGAAAAAAGAATCCTGAAATGTGAATTTTTGTGCTCCAACGTCTAGATACTCTTTATATTCTTCATCATCCATCATTTGCTGAGATATGAAATCGAAATCCCCTGGATACAGAGGTGTACCATTTCCCCTGTACAGCAGAAATACTTGTTAGTGGGTGCTTCGACGAGCTACTCTAAAAACACAAAAATTAAATAGTCTTATTGATTGTATACAAAAATACCTAATAAAAATGAAAAAAAAGTACGTGCACATTTTTTTATTCCGCATCAAGGTTCATGTTACACATAAGCGTTACATCGTGATATGTTGTTCTAGGAATGGCTCTATAATTCAATGTTCTCGGAGCCGCTCTATTAACTACAAGATCACAGATAGAGTTAAAGTTGATAAATTGAGAGTTTTTGAAGTTTACGGTAATACCTTTTACTTTACATACATAATTTTCTTGACCGTCAGGTGAACATACTTTATAAGCATAGAATTTAGGACCACATGAGACAAAAGTTTCAATAAAACTCCCAGAACCATAAGCTTCAAGCTCATCTGTCAAATCGCCTAATAAGCAACTTGTTGCTGGGTAATACTCAATAGGCTCATTATGACTGGTAAAAATCACAGAATCCGTATCAAAATAGAGTACGACGCGATCTAATTTTTTTAAATACCCATGTAATTTCAAGCGCGCTTGTGCGATCGTGTATGTAGCTACAATTACATTTGTAATAGAAGAAGAGCTGACGGCTTCATCTTTATAAACTCAGGAAGCATGAAAGTTTTCATGGTCGACGGGTAAGATATATTCAGAATTTCTGGACTCTGGATAAAGTTTATCAATTCGTCTTGAGTACTAAGGACTTCAATTGTCGGCATATTTTGACGCTGACCAATTTTTTTAAAACTTTTTTAATTCGGGTGTCCTGTGAAGTAGGATCCTGATGTTGCCTCTTTCTTTGGGTTTCTTTAGCCTTTACCCTATCAGATTCCAGCTGGATTCTAATACTATGATAGTATCCTGCATCAGATTTCATTTGAGCCTTTGATTTTGTAGCCTGGATCCGTTCTGAAATAAAAACGAAAAGGCAATATGTATTTCCTATCTCATAAATATAATATAAACAAAAACACAAAGAATATATGTGATAGTTTACATACCTACAAAGTTAATGAGCTCATCAATTTTTGATTTGGTATTCCTTTCAAGCTCCTCATATCTCCTTAAAGCCATAATTATAGGGATATCATCAATCATCACCTCTCACAGTGGCTTCATCTACAAAACTTGCAACACTTCCCAAAGTGTCACATTTTGAAACAAAACCTTAAATGCCACATTGGAGCATTGTTCGGTCATCCTCCTGTTGTTAAGCACTAATAATGTCGTCCACTTGTTTATCCACAGACATTTCAAATAAAATTAATTGATGTGATTTTTCATTTAATAATCTTATTAAGTTACAACACTTTTAATATCACTAGACAATTACACAAACTTTTATGTACTTATTTTATTTGATAGTAGTATATTAATTAACCGGAGTATTAAAACACTGTTTTCGTTTTGACACTTTTGTACTTAACTGGTGAGAATAAAACGATTTGGCGATCTAATGGTGCACGAGTGAACACACTAGCAAGACTAATTTTTATTTCATGTGTGATGTTATATATTTTTCGAGGGTATATGGAAGGAACTGATTCTCTGCGCCCTTTCTAAAAACTCTTTCTAAAATCCTCTAACTAGCATCAATCACCTTTTTTAATTTTATATTGAGAAAACGATTTGACATTATAATATTGCAAAAGTGGCACACTAACAAGACTCACTTTTCATTTCGTGCGTAATGCTAGATATTTTTGGGGAAAGTTACGAAAGGAACAGTCTCTCTGAGCCCTTTATAAAATAATTCAGCTAGCACTATTCACCTGTTTTAATTTCACCTTGAAAAACAATTTGAAATTCTAATATTACGCAAGTGGCACACTAATAAGACTGATTTTCATTTCGTGGGAAATATTAGATATTTTAGGCAATATACGGAAGAAAAGGATTCTCCCTAAAATTCTCCAGTGAGCACTCATCACCTGTTCTAATTTTATATTTTGACTATTAATCTAACTTTAAAACTTTTAAACAAACTTTGAAACTTTACAATTATTAATCATCTAACTATTCATTACTATTGCTTACAGTCTACTCAACTCTCCTTGATACTTTCTCATGAAATGAGTATAGATTATGTAGACAGATACAGATTAAAATACTTCAATAATTTTTTCAATCAAAACAATAAAACTGTAAAAATATTTAAGTACATTATATATCCACACTTCATTTATTTATAAATGAGCACATTTTTTATTAAATTTATTTCATTAGGATAATAATTATCTAAATTTCGCCTCCTCACTATTACAAATTGTTAACCAATAACACAGAAAAAACTAGGAGTAAATTTTGTTGCAGGTAATTTCGTATTTTTACTCGCTGGTGTAGGTAGAAGATAAATATTACCCATGGTGGGTGTAATCTGTCTGCTATTACCTGCTCTGATGGGTAAACAGAGTAACTGTCATTGATTCTTGCAATGACCCAACACCTTAGTCTTTACAGATGAAAAAGGCGAGTGTTTACATTTGCAATATGTATAAATTGTTTAATTATTTGCGCTCACGGTCAATTTAACCATAAATTTTGCAAATATAGCTCTCTGTGACAATAAAGGAAACAGCTCTCAAAAGTCGCCACGGTCTTTAAAGTAGAAGGCATTCTCCCTGGGTTAGGATTCCGATGATTCATTAGGATCGGATCTCTCTTTTTATTATATGAGATAGTCAGCGAGGTCCGATCGAATTTAAAATGATCATTTCGAAGCCTCTCTGTCTATCGTATGAGGTAGACAGAGAGGGTTTTGCTTGTTTCGAATCGCTCAGTATGACTTGTCGTTCAAAAGCAACGGTCGCTCTCTGTCTACTTCATACGATAAAAAGAAATGTTTCCAAAGGATCTTTTCGAATTCGATCGCTCCTCGTTGCGTATTTCATATGGCAGAAGGAGAGGTCCGTGGCGTTTAGGGACCGAGCACAATGGAGACCCGAACCGGAAACCTGAAACCAAAGATAACTCTGTCCTTTTTTACCGTAGCTATGATAAAAAAGGTCAGAGTTATCTTCGGGTTCAGTTTTCGGGTTCGGGTCTCCATTATGCTCGGGCCCTTACGACAATTCACTCTGAGCTCGAAGGGGAGCTCAACCTCACTCAACCTCTTTATGGTGCTTTCACACCTCTGCCTGCCCCAGGAGGGCAGGCAGAAAAGTTGTAAGAGTAAAAGAGATAGAAAGCGCATAATTGGACAAAAAATACACTCTATCTCTCTTACTCTTACAACTTTTCTGCCTGCCCCAGGCAGGCAGGCAGAGGTGTGAAAGCACCATTATAGGATATAATCTGACGGCCATGCAGTCTCATAAATTTCATTGGTTGCGCTTCCCTTCGAGCTCCGAGCGAATTGTCGTAAACGCCACCGATCGTATTGAGGCATCGGCAGTGGGACTCCGATCAAAGATATTATACACCTAGATGCGGCAAGTGGCGGCGGAGTGGGGGAACAATATATATAGCAACTACTTTCGTGCGGTGCGTAGCTACTGCCCTCTTCGTACTACCTTCCTTCACTCTTTCTCTGTAGGTACAATCGTTGCTCTGCGGCTCTAAGGGTAATGATTTTAAATCTATTATCCTTGCAGCTTCTCCATGTTATCTCAAAACATCGGTAAAGTAGAAGCAGGGATTCTGACATGATTTACAAAATAACAAATTAATATAAAATGATAATACTTTTGAAATTCCAATCATTATTTTATTTGTACGGAAAATAAATTAGTGACAATATTAAAGGTTTGCCACAATAATTAATTTTAATGCTAATTTTGTAATTAGGTAAATATTTATTTTTCCAATTGATATTTCACATTCCGGTGTATTAAGTAAAGATGATATAAATGTTTCTTTAAAATGGATAAAGAAACATGTATTAAATTTTCATTTTCTTACAGCAATTTTTTATTAAATAATTTGAAACAAATTAATCAATATTGATCCTAGGTTAAAAGTAAACTGCACCAATAAATTCTATGTAAAAATTAACTCCAGAAACTTATACTAAATTTTCACTTACATTCAAAACTTTTTTTTCTTGGAAAATGTATAAATGTTAAGGTTGCAGAGTTATAAATAAAAGCATTGCTATTATTTTGCAACGATAAAAATATAATAATGTCAGAATTTGTTAAATTGATCTTTTAAATGAGGAACGCTTGCGAAGTTAAACAAAATCGAATATAACCGATAAAGATTATATCATTTCTAATTAAAAGCCTTCAATGTTAAATGATTTTTAATTGAAACCTTCAAAATTAGGAATTTTTATTGTAAATTAGAAGTCATAATTTTTAATAGAAAACGTTCTAATTGGAATAATTCTTATATCCAAAAATTAAAAACTTTAATTAGAATTACTAATTAGAATTACAATTCTAATGCATAAAATAAGTCTTCACTCATTAAAATATGTAATCATTTTTACACTCTAATCATTTATGATTGAGAAAGTATTACAATAGGCCGAAATTTCACACCTCAGTTTTTGAACGGATCTCCACCTTTTGAGACCCCTTGAAGCCGAAAATCAAGTTTTGGCAAAGGCGTCTGTCTGTATGTCTGTATGTCCGCAAACATGATAACTCTCGAAAAAATGAACGGATCAAATCGTCGAGCTTTGGCACACTTTTTTGTATTCTAAAAGAAAGAGCGATTTTGTTAACCAACGACAGATACGTGAAGAAAGTTTAAAAGAAGAATTGAAGCTTTTTAAAATATATACAATTTCTCCCTCAACCATTTTTTGATAAGACTTGATGTTTGGGTTTTATTTCTCGAAAATAATATGCAAGAAATCCTACAAAATTTCTTCTGAGCATTTTTTGTTAGGATTTGTCATTTTCGGTTTTATTTGTCGAAAATGCTGAAAAAAGCAAATTTTCGGAAAAACAGCGTGAGATACGGAAAAAAGCTGTATGGTTGAATTGCAGCTTTTAAAATTTCCTTAAAAAATTTCTTGAATCATTTTTTGATGGAATTTGTCATTTTTTGTTTATTTATCTAAAATTACCCTTTCTCTACTTCTTTAAGTCAAGAAATATTTAAAGGTAAACGACTAATCGTGAAATAAGGGCGGGTAGAAATATTGTGTCAAAATATTTTGAAATACAAGAGGTATTTCAAACAGTATTGTATCAATATTTCCGAGAAAATTCTGGTCTTCAGCACTGTATACTACAACAGGTAAAGAGAAGTAGTTATTATACAATGCCGTGGAGGCTGTGGTCCTTTTAAACTGTAAACAGTCATCATTAGAGATATGGGCCTGAAAATCTTTAATGGAAATTTTCATTTTTTAATTTAAAAATTTAGAAATGTTCAAACAGTTAATTGTAAAAATTGTCATCATAACAAATTGTAAGTTGGTACTATTAGTTTTCGTTATGAAAAAGTTAAAAAATTTTAAAGTAAAAGACGTGTGGCCTAAAGTAAACTATTTCAATAGTAAATATTTTTAACTTTATAACAAATATATTATAATTATATCGAAGTATCTGGGCTAAGCGAAAATATTTGTGCTAACACTTTTCATTCAAATAGGGAATTTTATTGGTCAGGGAAAAGAAAGGGAATTAACAAACAAAAATCTTGTAAAAGTCAGTGAATTTCTATAACTTTAAATAACTGTCAAGAAGAATAAATTTGAAATATTTTTATTCCGTTTATAAAAGATTCTAGTTTAAAATTTTCACAAGTTTAACATTCTGGCAGTTGAATATTAACTTACATATTATTCTTATTAGTAATTTGTTTGCCTTGTATTTATAATTCTTTTTTTTTTTGCAGTTGCTTCCTCTTGAAGATTATCTTTGGAGTTATAAATTGTATTATTTGTTTTGAAAATTCAAGAATTTTGTTAAAAAATCATTCTTTTTGGTTGAAAATTCAACTGTTTTGTTCAAAATTCTTCTTTGAGGGTTAAAAATTCAAATATTTTCGTAGAAAATGTACTTTTTGTTCAAAATTCATATCTTAGTGTTGAACTTTCAACTTTTTCGGATGAAAATTCAACCATTATTTTGAAAATTTGTCTTTTTAATTAAAAAATTCATTTAGTTTAGTAGAAATTGCATCTTTCTTGGATAAAAATGAAACAGTTTTGTTAAAAATTCGTCGTTTTGGGTTGAAAATTCAAATATTTTCATAGAAAATTTACTTTTTGGTTAAAATCTAATCTTGATGTTGAATTTTTAACTGAATTATTTTTTGGATGAAAATTCAACTATTTTTTTTGTAAATTTGTCTTTTTAATTAAAAAATTTATCTATTTCAGTAGAAATTGCACCGTTCTTGGAGATAAATGCTACTGTTTGGTTGAAAATTTATCAATTTTGTTAAAAAGTCATGCTTTTTGGTTCAAAATTCAACTGTTTTGTTGGAAATTAGTCTTGTTGGGTTGAAAATTCAACTATTTTCGTAGAAAATTTATTTCTTGTTTAAAACTCATATTTTGATATGGAAAAGTCAATAAAATCTTTTTTGGATGAAAATTGCATCTTTCTTGGATAAAAATGCAACTGTTTAGTTGCAAATTAATCTTTTTTGCTTAACTTTGTTAAGAAATAACTTTTTTGTTGAAGATTAATATTTTTAGTTGAAAATTCATCTCATTGTTTGAAAACTTAACTATTTTATAACAAATAATTTTTTCTGAAAATTAATATTTTTTGGTTGAAAATTCCATTTTTGTACAGAAAATTCGTTTTTTGGCTTGAAGGTTCGACGATTTGGATAACTTTTTTTTCTTTCATGACTGAAAAATCTTTATTTGTTGAAATGTCGTCTGCTTGGTTTTAAAATTCATTTTTTTGGATGAAATTTAATTATTTTTTTGCTTGAAATATCAACTATTACACTTTTTTGTTCCAAATTCATCTTTTTAGGTGGAGAATTCAATTATTTTGTTGAAAACTCAAGTTTTTGCTTCCTCATAAAGGAAGCTTTGTAATGGTAAGATTTTGAAAAATTTTAAAATTCATTTAATTAAACCTTCCTCAATTTAAAAATGTATAATACAATGTTCTAAGCAATTGTTCGGCTGCGTGTGTGTATGTGTGTGCGTGTGGATGAGACGGTTTTTTGTGAACACGATAACTAAAAAACGGTTGCAGATAAATTGATGAAATTTGGAGGGCCTATTTTCCTCACTAATATCTTGAAACTGACCTAAAGATTTCTAAAAATATTTTTTCAATTTTTTTTTAGCACTGAATAATTTTTTTAAAATCGGTTTTTTATAGTAAAACTTTTTTCATTAGCATAATTCAAAGTTGATGCAAGAATATAAAAGATTCATTGGTTCGAGACGAATCGATTGACCTATAATATTAATACATTTTTTTTAAGAGTAGGGAAGTTATGGTAATTTATATATTTTTAAAATCGTTTATTATAATAAAAATGTTCTCATTCTCATAATTTAAAGTTAATGCGAGAATAGAAAAGTTGTGTTGATTCAAGGCGAATCGATTGACCCATAGCATTTATACATTTTATTGAAGAGTAAGGAAGCTATGGTAATGCATAATATTT
>CAKNYM010031180.1:0-20234 GCA_932195095.1 Andricus curvator
GAGCCTCTTTTGTTTTTTTAAGGTTTTTCCAATTTAAAAAATTTCGGTAGTCGTTTCAATTTTGTTCATCGAACCACAATTTTGATTTTCCAAAATTGTTTTTTTGAGGTATAATTTGCCTCAGGATGACCAACAGATTGAGGTCGAAACGTTGCGAGAATGTAACTTTTTATAATTAAAGTATTGACTCGGAATACTCCTAGTCTTTTTTATTCAAATTGATCGTAAGACCGAAATAATAGAACTTACGTTCCTATTACGGTAACAAATGGTCGACTTTGCAATCAAACAGTTAGTGAAAGTAGGCGCCGCGCGCCTACAAAGAAGGGTTTCGTAGCCTCGTTAGACGTTAATTAAGTCGTTCAAATCTCCCCCTCCCATACTTTCCCTTCCCACACTTCACCCGTCGGCCAGCCGTCCGCAAATTCTCCCTCCTCTACTTCCCCCTCTCCTCGTTTCCCCAGCTGACACTTTTCTTCCCCTAATCCCCTCCACCCTCCCATATTTCGCCTACTTCCCCTACTCTGATTCCCCTCCACTCATTTCTCGTCATTACCCCTCACTACTACTGTCCTCATTTTCCATAATTCTCCCTCCCCCTCCACTACTTCTCAACCCTAATTTCCCCTACTTTCTCGTACCTCATTTCCCTTAATTTCCCTCTTCACTTCCTCGTACTTTCCCCTCACTTCCCCTAATTCCTCTTCCCTTATTTCCCCTACTTCCCCTACTTCCACTACCCTCATTTCCCTTCACTTCCTCTTACTTGCCCTCCTTGGAAAAAAGTACGACGGACGGACGGACACCCGACCGAAACTAAAAGGGTTTCTGCCTGTGGCTACCAAACCCTAAGAAGATAAAAATTTAATTAAAAACATTTGCATTTTAAAAAAATAACTAAACTTTTAAGAAGACAGTTGAAATTTCAACAAAAAAGATGAATTTTCAATCCAAAAGGATCAATTTTCTGTCCAAATAAACGAATTTTCAACAAAAGCAGTTCAATTTAAAAAAAAATATGCTCGTTTTTATACATTTAATACGTGCATTTTTACTGAATTTTTGAAAATATCATAAATATTGTAACTTAAATTGAAAACTGTGATTTAAACCCCTGATGGACTACAGTCATAAATTGGAACTGAAATAGTTTTTCAATTTGTTTTTGAAGACTCTTCTCAAAGCACCTGCTGCTTTGACGATTACATTCTCATTGCGACACTCGCGCTTCGCCTTTGACAATTAGGATATACAGAGGGTTCTCTTTCAAAAATAAAACGATGTAGAAGAATGTAGAATGTAGCTTACGGATCTCTTGAAAACAAAAATGGCATATTTTTTTAAATGATCTAACTTTTTGAATGTTGGTCTAATTGAAAAATTTCATTGGTATGGTTTCAAAATATATTTGATGTCTACTAAAAATGTTGACTGAAATTTCTTAATCTATCAGAAAAATGGTTTTTTCTGTTTGTTGAAAATTTTCAAAATGTTGAAAAATATATAACTTTTTTAATTTTCATCAAAATTCAAAATGCAAATAGAATAATTTGCAAATTAGCGTGGCTACAACATTCAGGTAACCAAAAAGACATACATACAGACAGATACCGACAAAATTTTATGAATTTCGGACTTTCAACGAAATAGTTGAAATTTTCTACCCACAAATATAAATTTTCAACCCAATATAGAAATTTAAAACAAAAAAGTTTAAACTTCAACCAAAAACAGTTGAATTTTCTACCCGAAAAGTTGAATTTTCAACAAGAAGATGAATTTTAACTCAAATTATGAATGTAATAACCAAAACATGAATTTTCAGCACTCCTTTATTAATTATCTACCAAAAAATGAAATTTTTGACCAAAGAGTTGTATTTATCATCAAAAAAAGAGGAAATTCCAACCAAGAAAATTAGTTTTCTACGAAAAAAAAACGAATTTTTAACTAAAAAGCTCAAATTTCAACCAAAAATGGAAAAGTTTCAATTAAAGAAATTAATTTTAAGGAAAAGAAAAAATGAATTTTCAACAAATTTCTTAAATTTTCAACCAACGAGACGAATTTTCAACTAAAATGTTGGATCTCCAAATAGAATAGTCAAATTTTCAGCTAAAAAAAATCAATTTTCAACAGAGAAGCAAAACGAATTTTCAACCTAACAAGAATTTTAAACTAAAATTATG
This sequence comes from Andricus curvator, assembly GCA_932195095.1. Lineage (NCBI taxonomy): Eukaryota > Metazoa > Arthropoda > Insecta > Hymenoptera > Cynipidae > Andricus > Andricus curvator. The sequence goes on from CAKNYM010031180.1 coordinate 2,190, forward strand.
AGCCTTTTAAAAAAAAAATATTATCAACAAAGCGGGTCAACCCTCAATCAAGCAGTTTAATTTTCAAACAAAATATATGAATTTTTAACGAATAATGTAAGAGTAGACATTTAAACCAAAAAAGGTTTTAATTTTAAATAAAAAACAGTTGAATTCAATGAAAAAAAAGTAATTTTCAACAAGACATTTGAATTTTCAACTCAACCTTTTCAGTTGCAAAAAAGTAATTTTCAACCAAAAACAGTTGAATTTTCTACCCGAAAAGTTGAATTTTCAACCAGAAGATCAATTTTTACTCAAATTATGAATGTGCTACCAAAAAATAAATTTTTAGAACTCCTTTATTAATTATCTACCGAAAAAATGAAATTTCAAGAAAATATGTAGTTTAATTTTTAACCAAAGAGATGAGTTGTCAAGTAAAATTATGAATCTTTAAACAAAAATAAAATAAATTGTCAACAAACTAGTTCAAGAAAGAAAAAAAGTTCATTCAAATTGCTGAACTTTCAAGCCAAAAGGACAATTTTCCGTAAAACAGTTGAATTTTCGACCAAAGAGTTGTATTTTTCACCAAAAAAAAAGAGGAAATTTCAACCAAAAAATTAGTTTTCTACGAAAAAAAACGAATTTTTAACTAAAAAGATCAATTTTAAACCAAAAATGGTAAAGTTTCAGTTAGAGAAATTAATTTTAAGCAAAAGAAAAAATGAATTTTCAACAAATTTCTTACATTTTCAACCAAAGAGACGAATTTTCAACTAAAATGTTGGATCTCCAACTAGAATAGTCAAATTTTCAGTTAGAAAAAATAATTTTCTAAAGAAAAACAAAACGAATTTTCAACCTAACAAGAATTTTAAACTAAAATTATGAGCCTTTTTAAAAAAAATTATTTTTAACAAAGTGGGTCAACCCTCAATCAAGCAGTTCAATTCTCAAACAAAATAGGTGCATTTTTAACGAATAATGTAAGAGTAGATACTTAAGCCAAAAAGGTTTTAATTTTAAATAAAAAACAGTTGAATTCAATGAAAAAAAAGGAATTTTCAACAAGACATTTGAATTTTCAACTAAAAACGATGACTTTTTAACAAAATTGTTGAATTTTCAACCAAAAAGCATTACTTTTTTAAAAAATTGTTAAATTTTCAACCAAATAATACAATTTTACCCAAAAATATCAACGGATCTCTTGAAAACAAAAATGGCATATTTTTTAAAATGATCTAACTTTTTGAATGTTGGTTTAATTGCAAAATTTAATTGGGATGGTTTCAGAATATATTTGATGTCTAGTAAAAATGTTGACTGAAATTTCTTAATCTGCCAGAAAAATAGTTTTTTCTGTTTGTTGAAAATTTTCAAAATGTTGAAAAGTATATAACTTTTTTAATTTTTATCGAAATTCAAAATGAAAATAGAATAATTTGCAAATTAGCGTGGCTACAACATTCAGGTAACCAAAAGACATACACACAGACAGATACCGAAAAAATTTTATGAATTTTCGACTTTCAACAAAATAGTTGAAATTTTAACCAAATCATGAAATTTTCTACCCACAAATATAAATTTTCAACCCAATATAGAAATTTAAAACAAAAAAGTTTAAACTTAAATTAAAAACAGTTGAATTTTCTACCTGAAAAGTTGAATATTCAACAAGAATATGAATTTTAACTCAAATTATGAATGTCATAACCAAAAAACGAATAATGTAAGAGTAGATATTTAAACCAAAAAAGATTTTATTTTAAATAAAAAACAGTTGAATTCAATGGAAAAATGTAATTTTCAACAAGACATTTTATGTTCAAAATAAAGTCATGTCGATTTGACTTGTCAACTCTAAAAACGGGGTAGTTTTCTTTAAAAACGTTCACTTAATTTTATAACCTGTCAACAGCCATACCACCCTGAAAAAACCAGTTCTCGTCAGATCACTGAAGTTAAGCAGCGTTGGGCGCGGTTAGCACTTGGATGGGTGACCATTCGAGAAAACTGAGTGCTGTTGGCACATCGTGGGTGTGGTGAGCCCACACTTGTAGTTATTTACTACAAGTTATCAACCTAGAAACACTACCCGAATCGGGTAGTGTCACGCCTACCCCGAAAGGGAAATGGCTTAATGGTATACATTTGAATTTTCAACTAAAAACGATGACTTTTTAACAAAATTGTTGAATTTTCAACCAAAAAGGATTACTTTTTTGAAAAATTGTTAAATTTTCAACCAAATAATACAATTTAAACCAAAAATATCTTCAGGAGGAAGCAGTTGCAAAAAAAAACAATGCAAATCAATTTATTAATAAGAATATTATATCAGGGTTCACGCAAAACTTTTTTTTCAAATTCCCTAATTTGTCCCTAACCAATTTTTCATTTTCCTTCACCATTAAAATTCAAAGCCCAGAATCTTAATCTTGTAACGTTTTTAACGTAAACTCTTTTATAAACGGAATAAAACAATTAAAAATTTCAATTTTAAAACGTCAAATTTATGATCCTTGACAGTTATTTAAAGTGCCTCTTACAGAAATTCCCTAAATTTAGCAAGATTTTTTTTTTAAATCGCTGACATTTGCCTGACTTTCCAGGTTTTTGCCTGAACTACCAGCCTGAAAAGTTTCGATACCCGGAAACATCGACTTAATTTCATGAAAATTGGTAAAATAAAGTCTCTGGTTCTTTTATTGGAATTATATTCCTAATTAAATTTGTTCCTTGAAATTCTGATCTGAAACTGTTTTACTGGTGGTTAAGAGAGTTAAGGAAGTGAGGAAACTTCTTCTGCAATCTCTGTCCTATTCTTTACTCAAGAGACTACATAATATGATGAGATGTTCGAAAAGGTCATTGAACGATGAATCCTTAAAGACGAACGACTAACGCGTTGATGTGATCTTTTTACAGTAGTTCGAGCTCCGATGATTCGGATTCTGACGACATTCCATGCGCGGACGCAGCCAGCACCTCTTTGGGAGGTGACGTGTCTAGTATTGATGGTGCGACCATCGAAGAAGACATTAATCAGCCGACCATGTGGCTGGGAACTGAAGATGGTTGCATCCATGTCTACAATTGTAGTGACAACATCAGGATTAAGAAAAATAAGGTCAAAATTCAACACGGCAGTAGCGTCCACTGTATAATGTAAGCTTTTTTTAAGTTTGATCTCTTATTTTCACAAAACCCTCCTAAATCTCTTCTTTTTGGTGCAAAAATACTGCCATCAATTTTATTTTATTCTAAAAAATTGTTAATGTTTCATCTAGGCCTTTTGAAATTTCCATATGCATTTTCTTAGTTTTCGATTTTGACGAAATACAAATTAAAGACCAGAAAATTCATTCACTCTTAAAAAATATTTGTTATTTATTCAGGAATATGGCCTATATTTTATGAAAAAAATGTATATTATGTATGTAGGCGTAAGGATCCCTTACGAAAAAGTATGATAGGAAAATCATTATAGGCCTACGATGATTTTCCTATAATTTTTTCGGGATTATAGGAATAATTATAGGAAAAATTATATAAATAGTTATCGAAAATAGTATAGGAAAATAATTATAGACATGAATAATTTTTAAATATTGAAATAATTAATGCAAAAAATAGAAGAAAGTATAAATTAATAATGTATTCTGAACAACTCACAGAAAATAATTGACATATTTAAAGAAGTTTTTTCAATTTTTCATGTAATACTGTGTGAGTATTTCAAAATAAATCATTAATTTATACTTCTAAATTTTGAACTAATTGTTTCAATATTTTTATGTTATTCTTTTCTGTAATTATTTTCCTATAATTTTTCCTAAGATTTTTTCTATAATCATTCCTATAATTTTTCCTATAATTATTCCTATAATAGCGAAAAAATTATAGGAAATTCATTATATGGAAATCATCATAGGCCTACAATGATTTTCCTATTAAAATTTTTTGTAAGGGATGGAAGCAGTCGTTTTGATCGAGCGTTATGTTTGCGAAGCGCGATGTTTGCGGAACGAGCTCTAGCGCCGAGGGCACCGAAGGACGAGCTCCGCAAGCATGACGGAACATTCGGACGTGCTGCCTCTGTCGGAGGCGGTACGTCCGAGTTTTTTTCCCTGTCAGAAGTTTTTCACAGTTTTTCTCCCGGTCAATAAACAGGGACGTTCAGCCTGCTTCGCACGCAGTTAAACCTGCAGTTTTCACGCATGTGACATAGAACAAATTTTGAAGTTATTATCGGCCTTAGAATACAAAAATTAGTAATTTCATTACAATCAATGTTCTTAAATGTCTCCTAAACATTTTGTTTCCTGGAATAAAAAAAAAGTAGAATAAATCCTGTGTATATTATTATAATATACACAGGATTTATTCTACAATATAAAGAGAATATTCTCAGTAATGAATACATGAAAACTATTTATACAGGGTAACAGAAAGAAATCTTGAATTTCAAAATACACCACAAATTCATATATTACTGTAAAAATGTATTTTTGGCTATAATTTACCCGAAAAGGATGTCAGCTAGTTAATTAATGTCGATTTTCGTGCAAGTCTACGTTTTAATCAGTTTCAATAAGTTTTGATTACCGATTTCATTGTAGCTAAAATAAATTTTAAAGCACTATAGGAATCTTTTAACTATAAACAATGTGTAATATGCAGAAGAAATCCTGTGCATATTATTCTAAAAAAAATTTCGGACCATTAATTGTAATGAACTTACAAACTAATAATAATTTTTAATATAATGCTCACATTTTTTTTGTTTCATAAAATTTACAGTTTATTCCTCGATACATAAGAAATACTTTCTAGGGGCGAAAGAGTTTTGTAGCCCTTAATTGGTATTTTTTCAAATTGAAAACTAAGTATTAATATCTTATTTCTAATTATTTTATGTTCAGATTAATCGTTTGAAAAAATTTGATACTCTCAAATAACAAATCAGTTGTCAATTGAATTTTCAGGAATATTGTTAATTGGAAACCTGAAAAGTGATATCTGATAAGAGATGTAAAATAAAGACGACAGTTTACTAACTTTCTGTAAATTATAAAAGTTCTACCAAGATAAATTAATTATAAAGAGCTAATAGGACTTTGAAACTCTTTAAATGAATTTTTGTTTATAACGAGAGTGAATCACCTCCTACAAATATCAGTATCAGTAATTATCGATTTAAACAAAATTATTTATGAAATATTTGAAATCGAAATGTGGCAAATTTTTGATGTAGTAAGCTTTTGGATCAGGGCACCGTTTTTTTTATTTTTTGAAATCTAAAATTCAACGATATAATTTAGTTTTAATAAAAAGATAAAACATGTGTTGAAAAAATTTAAAAGTAGATTAAAAGCAATCATTGTCAAAATGATAGGTATCTAAACTTAGAAAAATATAAAAAAATGAGTTCCGATCAGAGAAGTTCTTTTGTATTCTGATTTACGAGAACTGAATGCAATTTAAAAAGCTTTAGATCTATTAATTTGTGTAATTTAATCAATTTGATGGAGTTCTATTTGTATAGTCATAAAATTCCTAAAAACTGATTCCATTAATTCATATAATTCAAAAAATCCGTAGCTTCAAACTTTTCTAAAACATTGGTTATATTGATGCTAGAAGGTATCTATTGGACGTATCTCGCGCTATTTTAAAACTGAATGACCTCTTTATGAGGAGTGTAAATTTAAAATATTCCACAGTTCTACAGGCATCTAGTTTTTTGCTTTCTTCAGTTGTTCCAGAAAATAGAAACAAAAGACAATAAGTTTTGTACCAACAATATTTTCGAAAACTTTTACATTTGCATTTCCTCTTAAGATTGTATTTAAAAACAGAAAATACATTTTAACTCTTAACCTCTTATTTGTTAAGTTTGAACATTTTTTCGTTAAAGAATTTACTTTCATTTTTATCATCTGCTGTTTGAACTCAAAAAATATATCTGAAAATTTTGGAACTGAAATTTTTTAAATTATCTTGAAATGATGAGCATTTTAAGATTGAGTCCAGTTTATTTTTAATCCCCCCAAATTTTGGATTGCCCAAGATTTCTAACTTTTTACCCTATTTCGAGAAAAAGAAACAACCATCACCAGGGTGGCCGCAAAGCTTAATTTCCAAATTTCCCTGACTTTTCCTTGATTTTTCCCTGGCCAGTTTTTCATTTTCCCTGACCAATGATATTTAAAGTTCAGTTTTAGGTGAAAGGTGAGAAACGAAATTCCCTGATTTTGCTATGACTTCCAGGTTTTCCCTGATCAACGATCACGCATTAACAAAGTTGTATTGTCTGAAAAATTTGTGCTTTTTTAACTTTAATCATTATAATTTGGCCGCATCTAGTCGTCCCGAAACTCTCCCGAATTTCGGGACGATAAGCTACTCCGTTATGATTAAAAAAAAAATATATATCTCGATTTAAAAATATTGTAAAAAAATTAAAATGTTATAAAAAAGTAAAATATTTCTAAGGATATATAGAAATTTTAAATAAAAGAACGATTGTTCTAAAGGTGTTCTCGTAAAAATGTGCAACGAAAAAAATTGCAATCTTCTGCAAACCAAACGGGGGTTAAAATTCACAAGATCCTCATTTATCAATTAAAATTAATCTAAGTTTACCTAAAATTTCTATCATATCGACCCAAAATTAAAATTTAATAAAAGATCATCACAAACTAAAAACAAATATTTTGATTTTTCAGATATCTGGACAACAAAGTCTTCGTTTCATTAGCAAACGGTGATGTTACAGTATACGCAAGAGACCAAAGTAAGCAAAATAATGTAATTTAAAAAATGTAAAGAATATGGAAATTAACTTATCAATTATCTAATTGAATTATTCAATTTTTTCAGCGGGAACGTGGAATACCGCAGATCCAATGACCGTTTCCGTCAGCACAGTCGCTTCCCCTGTTACCAAAATGCTTCCAGTATCTGGAAAACTATGGTGTGGTTGTCACAACACCATAAAAGTCTTAAACACCTACTCGTTGGATATCGAACACACCTTTACAGTTAGTAACGATGCTAGTCGATCGATATCCTGTTTGGCGAGTTCGGGAGGTCTTGGTGTTTGGATCTCATTACACAATAGTGCAGTACTAAAATTATATCATGCAAGCAGTTACGAGTGTTTATCTGATATCAATATTGCCCCAGCAGTTACTAAAATGCTTGCCAGTAAGTTTTAAATCGAAGAAAAATCTTTAAAACTAATTCAATATTTCATTTATGGTTTTAATGGGGTCGTTGCATGAATTTTAGGTAATATATTTTTTAAATACTGCATAACATTCTGAACATTTTGGTGCATTTAAAAAAAATTTTTTAAACTTCATTGTGGAAGAAAAAAAATGTTTAAGAAAAGTATTGAAATCCCTATTCAAAAGCTCTGTGACCTTGAAACGTCACTTCCCAAAAAGCGCGTAACCAATCAGAATAATGATCTATTGACTAACGAAGTATCTAGCAGACAGCTGGCGAAAATTCAATTTACAATTTCTAACAGAGATATTTATTTACTTATAATTGTCGAAAAGCAATACAATTTTGCTTAAAATATAAAACCTTAAAAAAGATATTAATGAATTATCATTCAATTGCGTAAGAATGAAATGTTTCCAAAGATAACCTCAATTTGAATATCTTTTACAATAGGTTATGTTTACTGTTTACCCATTCAGTCGCTAGCGGCCATATTAATTCCATCACCAACCGGACAACCGCGCTAATCAGAATGAAGTACTTCCTGCAAAGTACTTCCCGCAAAAATTCAAAAAATATACTTTTTAAACATTAAAAAACAAATTTTAATTTGATTTAAGAAAACTTTCCTTTCGTAGTTACATTATTTTTTTTGGTGTTCTTTTAATTTTACTAGGAAAAAAAATTATTTGAAAATATGCAACAACCCCATTGCTTTCTAGGAACTAGATTAGTAAAAAAATACCCAAAAACTTTAATTTTAAATGCATCTGACAAGGGACACCTACACCCTTTGGAATTTTGTTTGGGTTCATACTCCTCCCAGTAATAGGTTATTGCCAAACTTGTAATATGCTAAAGTAATAAGATGCGCTTTTCAGCCATTCTCGAGAAAAACGACTTTTAAAAAATCCACGCACTTTACATGGACAGCAATGCGAGAGTCTTTTAACTCCCGGTTACATCAAGCGGTAGCGCTCCGAGTTTGTAGCCGGAAAGTCTCGGCTTAATTCCTGCTGCCGGCATTTTTTGCGATTTTTTTCATTCAAATTTTTTGTATTGCAATTGACTATTAAATTTATTTAAATCAAGCCAAAATATCCATTTTAACCATTTTTGTCACATGAAACAATTTCTTTTTTCAAACTTTCTCACTTCCCAAGAATCCTTAAAAATTTCTGATTCCTTCTGCAATTTCTTCTTAAAAAACATCACTCATTATCTCATTATCAATTGAATGAAGAAAAATGAGAATTTTCTATAAAAAAAAACTTGCTTCGAAGTAAAAGTGGTAAAGGCTGAAAAAATTATTTTTCGTATGAAAAAAATGGTTGAAAATGAATATTGTACGTGGTTTAAATAAATTTAATAATCAATTGCAATAAAGAAAAATTGAACGAGAAAAAAATTGGCAAAAAATGCACTCTCGCATCGAGGTCCATCTAACGTGCCGGATAGAGGAACGGCCCGTAAGGCTGAACAGCCCCCAAGGTTAACTGCGAATACAAGAATAAGCAGTCGCGGACAGCCGATAGGAGCCAGTCGTGGGTGTGGTGAATCTAGCACTGGTAAAAATAGGTGCACGACAACCATGGCTTGGGGGGACCCACCCATTCGCGTTCATACACAATGGGTGGGTTCTGGCAAGCCAAGGCGCAGCGTGTACCCACCTAGAAACTATACCCGAACCAAAACTAAAAATCTTGTAAGGGAAAAATCCTGCTGCCCATTGGACACTGCAGCGATGACACTGCCCGCAAGGGATGTGTGGAATGATTCGCCTGCATAGGGCCAAAGGGGCATTGATGCCAGTAGGCGCGCTGCCTTGCAGGGGGACGTTAGGGTACGAGGATGAAACTGTAATGTGTCTGACGACAAGTTGACATGGTCCTTGTCAGAGTCGGAAAGCTCCCATACTTAGACCTAGGGAGGTATGGGGGTTATCACTCCTGGGACAGTGGACTCACCTACGATCGGAATAGGATCCTAACGTGCGGATTATCTTGAAACTACCATGGCTAACTTGCAAAAACAAAAAACTACAGTTAAAGATCTAAGGGTGGGAACTCTAAACGCGCGTAGTCTAAAAACTGGCCGACTTAGCGAACTCATTAAGATAGCAATTGACTACAAAACTGACGTAATAGCACTTCAAGAAACTTGCTGGTCGGGCGATTTCGCGTCAATTTCTAAGGATGACTATACTTTTCACAATGGGGGAGCTAAGGGGCAAAGACTGGGGACTGGTTTTCTTATTAATAAACGAATTTCGCAAGCACTTATCGACATGCAATTCATTAACGACCGGTTATCATACATTGTACTAAAGGGTAATTTCAGCAAACACGTATTAATCAATGTGCACTGCCCCACCGAGGACAAAGACGAAGACACTAAAGATCTTTTTTATGAAACAATCGAGCAGGTTTTTGACAAGTTCTCAACGTTTGACGCAAAAATAGTATTGGGGGATTTCAACGCGAAAATTGGAAAAGAACCAATGTATAGGCCTACAATAGGATCAGAAAGTTTGCATGACGTCAGTAATGATAATGGAACCAGAGTAATAAACTTTGCAGCTTCAAAGAACCTCGTTGTCAAAAGCACATATTTCAAGCATAAAAATATACATAAGGCCACCTGGACATCACCAGATGGTAAGACTCACAATCAGATTGATCACGTTCTAATAGACAGAAGACGTCATACAAACATTCTCGATATAAGATCGTATAGGGGAGCGGATTTAAATTCAGACCATTTTCTCGTGATAGTAAAACTAAGATCTAGGCTAGCGTTAAGTAAGAAAACAAGCCGCACAGTGCCAACAGTTCGTTTCAATATAGATAAGTTCAAAACAGCAACAGAAACATTAAATTACCAAGTTGAGATTTCTAATAGTTTCGACGCTCTCCAAGAACAGAGAGACGATAACAATAACCACGAGGAGGACCCGGAAACCCTGTGGAGCAATACGAAAAAGGCGATAAAGGCAGCCGCGAAACTTACGATAGGTTTTAAGAAAGTAGCCAAAAGCAAACCATGGTTTGACGAAGAGTGCAAACTCTGGTTTGAGAAACGTCGGAAGGCCAGACTAAGTAGTTTACAAAATAAGTGCGATCAAACACATAAGAAATATCTCGAGATTAGCAAAAGCACAAATAGGCTCTATAGATCCAAGAAAAGGGAGTGGGAAAAGAATAAAATACTAGCAATAGAAGCGCATAATAAACAAAATAACCCGCGTGAGATGTACAGGGGAATCAATTCTATAAGGAAAGGCTTTCAAAGTAGAACGGAAGTAATGAGGGACGAAAATGGCAATCTAGTAGCCGATGCGACAGAGAGACTGAATTTATGGAAAGATTATTTCGATAAACTATTAAATGTACGCGAAGCCCCCGTTGAAGGTAATCTCGGCGAAATCCACACTGCTGATCTATTAATTAACGATCCTACTGATATAGAAATAGAAATGGCCATAAAGAAGTTGAAAAATAACAAAGCCGCGGGCATCGATGACCTACCGTCAGAACTGATAAAAAATGGAGGCCCTTGCCTCACAAGGCAAATTTGTAAATTGATACGCGCAGTTTGGAAAACAGAACGCATGCCGGAAGAATGGAATACCTCTATCATTATTCCCATCTTCAAAAAAGGCGATAAAACTAACTGTAACAACTATCGGGGAATTTCACTTGTGCCCTCATGCTACAAGATCCTGTCTAATGTTATCCTAAGTAGACTAACTCCTTTTGCCGAGGAAATCATTGGGGATTACCAGTGTGGATTCCGCCGAAACCGATCTACAAGCGATCAAATGTTTACAATTAGACAACTGTTAGAAAAGAAATGGGAATTTAAAGAAGCAGTACATCAGCTATTTATCGATTTTAAAAAAGCTTACGACTCTATCATACGCGCGCGAATGTACTGGATCCTAGAGTTCTTGGGTGTGCCAAGAAAATTGGTTAGACTTATCGAAATTTGCTTAAGCGGCAGTAAGGGTAGAATACGCGTAAACGGTAGTTTATCTGAAGAGTTTTCGATCCGCGATGGCCTGAAACAGGGCGATGCACTTTCGTGCGTCCTTTTTAACTTAGTTTTAGAATACGTGGTTAGGCAAGTGCAGGCGAATCCGACCGGTGCTACCCTCAATGGGGTAATACAAATTCTTGGATATGCGGATGATCTCGACGTACTAGGGGATGATAAAGAAACGGTAGCTAAAAATGCAGAAATCTTGATCGCAAAAGCCAAAGAGATTGGCTTGGAAGTTAGCGAATCGAAGACAAAATATATGACCGTCGTCAGGTCCGGACAAAGTAATCAAGACGGGGATCTAATGGCCGGAAATATGAAATTCGAAAGGGTTAACGAGTTTAAATACCTCGGGTCTATTATAACTAGCGAAAATAAGATTAAAACGGAAATCAATGCGCGGCTACACGCTGGCAATGGGTGCTATTATGCAGCAAACACGCTACTAAAATCGCGATCGCTATCTAGGAACATCAAAGTAAGAATTTACAAAACGATAATAATGCCGGTCGTCATGTACGGGTGTGAAACGTGGGCGCTGACGAAAGGAGAAGAGAATAGGTTTAGAGTTTTCGAGAATAAAGTACTAAGAAAAATCTATGGTCCAAAAAGGGACGAAGAGACCGGCGAGTGGAGAAAACTGCATAATGATGAGCTGCACGCTCTCTACGGGTCAGCAAATATTAATAGAGTAATGAAAGCGCGTAAATTAAGATGGGCGGGGCATGTAGCAAGAATGGGCAATGAAAGAACAGTAGCGCAAGTTTTAAGAGGGAGACCGACTGGTAAGAGACCCCTAGGCAGACCGAGAAACAGATGGGAGAAAAATATAAGGGATGATCTAAAAGAACTAGGACATGATTACTTAAACTGGATGGAGAATGCACAAGACAGAGATATGTGGCGGTCTCGGGTAGATGAGGCAATGAACTTTCGAGTTCGAACTGCTAATCTATAATAATAATAATAATCAATTGCAATAAAGAAAAATTGAACGAGAAAAAAATTGGCAAAAAATGCACTCTCGCATCGAGGTCCATCTAACGTGCGTGGATTCTTTTAAAGTTGTTTTTTTCTGGATAATGATTAAAAAGAACATTATATTACTGTAGCATATTACAAGTTTGGTAATTACCTATTACTGGGAGCAGTATGAATCCAACAAAAATTTCGAAGGGTATACATCCCCCTTGTAAAGTTAAAATGTTAAAATGAACACAATATTTCCTCCAACTTCAATTTCTGTTAAAATATTATTTTAACTGCATATAAAAATAAGCACCAATAAAATTAAAAAATTGGTTTATTTTAACGTCTTGAGCTTTAAGTATATTCAAACGTTTCTTTAGATCTAGTTGTCAGATTATTTAGAAATGTTTACTAGTTTTCTTTGACCTAATTAAAAATCGCATTTGATTCTAATCGACATAATTACTTTGAAATTTATTTTAACGAAAACATTAATCTTGTTGCAGGTTGTGATGACATAATCCGACAACATAAGGCTGCTTGCCTTAGGGTTACTGCTCTTTTGGCTTGTAACGAATTATTATGGATTGGGACGAGTGCAGGAGTACTTTTAACGATGCCTATTCCTCATATTAAACCTTCAACGCAAAGAATGTCACAGCTTCCAATAGTAACAGGTAGGTAATTATTTTTAATTATTTTAAATTGCAATTATTTTAAATATAAGTTCAAAATTTCGCTGAGTTTTCATTTTTTACCGACGATTTCATCTTACCAAATTATAACTTTTCTTTATCATAATCAAATATTTGTGTGTAGATTATTTTAATTTTAATGTTCGTAGCTCTTACGTTGGTGCCACAGTAAATCCCCGAGATATTATTTATCTGAAGTTGGATAAAAACGCTGTGAACAATTGATATCTACAATTATCCGACGGCAGGTAATTTTTATCTCAAGGCGGATAAAAATTATCCTTCGTCGGATAATTGTAGTTGTCAATTGTTTGCAACGTTTTTATGAAACTTCAGATAAATAATATCTCGAGGATTTACTGTGTAATGAAAAATGTTTATATAAAAAATCTGAATACAAAAAATTAGAGTTAAGTCTACAAATTTTTATATTTAGAACAAGTCAATTATAATTATCGAATCATTCTTTCTTTGACATTGTAGTGAATACTTAAATTCCATTCAATTAATTAAATTTTGCGGAATCTTGATAAAAGTGTTTCCGGATTTAGCACACACCTTTTTTTTCTCCAAGATTTTCCTAAAGATACCGTCGAAGATCCTCGCAGATGCTGAGAGGCATCTTACATCTTTAGGCATTTCCTAAAGATGTAAGAATAGATTTCTATTAATTAAGAAAATTACATAATCAAAAATACATCATAAACTTCACTCACAGTTTTCCGTTTAATTTAATTCCTACAGAAAATTAATTAAAAGTGGAACATAAAAAAGTAGAAATGTGGAGAATTAAATCCTTGTAAAAAGGATCTCGCTAGAAAGCAAAAAGAGACACTAGTGGAATAAAAACTATTTCAGAAGCTTTAAAGTTTAAAGCCTGTTTCCATTTATGAAACTCGTGAAAAACGTGGATAAAAAGCTATCAAAAACTATTCATTCGAAAATAAATGACTCTTGATAGAAGTTCCCCTCTTCATGTTTGGGGCTCTTCGGCATATAGCCTCTTCTTTTTTCTGGCAATTGCCACCGACGAATTCGATTTGCGCTCGAGTTCTATCAGTCAATTAAAAAAAAAATTCAACTCGACAACATTCCGCGATTTTAACAAGGATGACTGGTCAAATGGTTCTACCGAAAATCTGGGAAAAAGTATCTTTATGAAAATTGAAAGAAATTTAATCCCAATGCTACCTACTTAAAAAATACAAAGATTCACACCAGAATAAATTAATTTAATGAAGAAGATGACTCACACCAACACAATTACTCCACGGTTCTCATTCTCACCCCTCCGATGCAAAAAACCTAACTGAGCTTGAAAGTCAAGTTAGGGCATTTTTCATTCACACACAAAAATAAGTAAAAACCTGAAATCGTACCCCGTTTTTACACTGTACAACAAAATCAATTTTAAAAGGAAAAGTGATGCAAGAACCTGATTACTATACTTAATTGGTTAAAAAAGTTGTTTATTATTCATATAAATAATTTAAAATATTGTGAAATAAGTTTAATTTATAAACATTTACTCAAGTCAGGGAAAATCTACAAATACATCATACAAACACACGTACGCATCAGCTTTTGTGACTGAGTTGATAAGAATAAAACGGTGTACGCAAAGGAGAAAACACCCTAATCTATAAACAAAGCTTTTAGGTCATTTGTCCTCTTTGAATTTCAAACTATAAGATGATTTTAATTCTAATTAAGGAAATTGAATTAAAATTAAAACTCGAGTGATTTAAAGGGAAAAAAATCTACTTCAATACTAATTGGAAACTCGAAAAAGAAATATTTCAGATTATAATAAAACTCTAAGAAATATTAAATAAAATATGCAAGTATAAATTATATGAAATATGGGTTTTCTGAGCATCGAAGTAAAAATCAACTACAATTTTAAAAATAATGTGCAGACACGTCTTCCTTCGACACACAGGTTTCCCGTTCCTTTCTTGGTTTTAATTAAAATTAAATCTGATTTTTTCACGACCAACCAAGAAAAGACGTCCTGAGCTAGAAACGAAACACAAAGATGGTGAATATCCACTTGCATATTAAACAGAGAAGTTTAATTATCAGTCACAGTGCGATTTTTAGATTTAAACAAAATTTTAATGCAACCTGGTATCCGTGTCAGCTTGGATCATTCATTCCTGACATGATTGGAAACAGGAGGGATTAAAAAGACAGGGACCACTTTCTCTCTAGATCCTCCTGTCCTTCAGATCTGAAAGTTTTTTAATATTTATAAATTTATAAAAAATCAAGTCAAAGAGGTCGGCAAGCGCCCTCAAGGAAGGGTTTCGTAGGCTACAGGATTCAAGAGTCATTCCAAACCATGAAAACCCAAATTTCCTAATTTTTTGTATTTTAAACATTGGTATAAAAAATAAATATATAAAATAGCAAATTTTATTTTCTGTCGCAATTCTACATGCCAAGGCTTTAATTTCAGCCATCCCCGAGGAAAATGGGACTAGGAAAATTTGACTAAAAAAAAGCTTCCAGCGTAGGAGTCTGCAAAACCAAATTTCTTCATTTTCCTTATTTTTAACCACTGATATAAAGAAAGGAAGAATATCACATGCGAAATTTTATCATAATAAAAGGATGTGTTTCGAGTTTCAATCGTGTGCAAAACTACGAACTGATTCGTAGTTTTGCACACGATTGAAACCCGAAACACCTCCTTTTATTATGATGAATCATCTTGAAAGCATTAAGTCTATTACCAAATTTTATTCTTTAACGCAATTTTACATGCCAAAAGCTTTAATTTGAGCCATTCCCGAGGAAAATCGGACTAAAAGAAAACCTTCCAGCGTAGGGGTCTAAACAGGCGAATTTCCATATAACTTCATTTTTCTTAGTCTTTAAAAGGCAATAAAATAAAAACAATAATAGATAAGGGGATGAAAATATTGGTACTCGAATACAATATTGCTACGTAATATCCTTGCGAAATTTGAACTCTCTAGCACAAGTATTTAAGAGCTAGGAATGGTAAACGACGGACGGACATCTGATGTAAATTGCAGATTTTAATGTGTGTATAAAAAATAATATTTTACCTGCTTCAAAGCATGAGGGTTGTATGATCGCTTCCCTAGCGCCCAGCCAAAATTCGATAAACGAATGTTGCACCCACGAATTGAAACAAATAGATTAAACTTCAACCAAAAACAGTTGCACTTTCAACTAAATAGTTGAATTTTCAAGTCAAAAAGACAGTTGAATTTTCAACCAAGAAAGATACATTTTCTACCAAAAAATATGGCTTTTCTACCAAACGATGAATTTTCTATCCAAAAAACCAAATATTCAATAAAACAGTTGAATACTCAACGAATAAAAATGATTTTTTAAGAACATTCTGGAATTTTCAAAATATAATTAAATTTTCCACCAAATAGTAGAATTTTTAACCAAAAGAGATGAATTCTGGGCTAAAAATATAGTTGTAGACTTTTCAATTAAAAACAACTAACTTTCACCCAAGAAAGATGCATTCTCAACCAAAAAACATGACTTTCCAATGAAAAAAGACGGTTTTTCTATCTAAAGGAGGGATATTCCATAAAACATTTGAATTTTCGACCAAAAAAGATGTCATTTGAACAAAATAGTTCAGATTTCAATAAAATAATTAAATTTTCAACCAAATAGAGACTTTTTAACTAAAATAGATTTATTCTGAAACAAAAATATAATATTAGATTTTTCAAATAAAAATAATTCACTTTGAACCAAAAAAGATGACTCCTACAAATGATGAATTTTCAACACACATTTTCGACTAAAAAAGATTACTTTTGAACAAATTAGTTCAATTTTCAACAAAATAATTATATTTTTAACCAAATAGTAAAATTTTCAGCCAGAAGAGATAAATTCTAAAATAAAAATATATTAATAGACTTTCCAATGAAAAATAATTCATTTTCAACAGAACAGTTGAATTCGATATCAAAAGGGATACATTTTAAACCAAAAATATAATAGTAGACTTTTCAGTAAAGAAGAATTAAATTTTTATTATTTTAGTTCTCATTTTAACCAAAAAATAAGAAAAAGGGGAATTTTCTTGAAAACGGGGGAAAAAGAGGAATTCTTTAAGAAAGAGGGGAATAAGGGAAAGAGTATGAAGTCTGTGATTTAATAAACCATAGTACAAATTCTAAATGATATATTTTGAATTTTCGATGGGAAATCATACTTCAATGTGTGCTCTATGTGGTAACATTATACTTACATGTACCTGAAATGACCGGAAATGGGTCAATTTTACACTTGAAGATACAATATATAATATATTACGGCACTCTCCAACTTCAAATCAGTTTTTTCTCGAAAGGCGGGGTTTCAATTTGTTTGCAAAAGATTTAAAGTATCCCTATATTTTAAGTTTTTATACCAAGTCCAATTATAACCTACTTTTAAAGAGGTAAATTCATAAAATTTTTTAAAATTACTACATTGAAAGTGAGGTTTTTTCTTTTCAAATTAGTAAGTTCACTACTATGAAGAAAGTAATTTCACAAGTATTGGTATAATTAAAAAACGTAGTCGTAAAGTTACAAGAAAATTTTTTTACAGTGCACTAAGAGCTCTGTCCCCTCCCTCCTAGACTACCCCATTTTAATTCCAATATAATTCTTTGATCCCCATAGGCCACAAATCTTCAAATCCTAGATCTAAGAACTCTAGACATAAATACCATAGATGTTTAAATCCTAGATCTACATATCCTTTTTCCCCCTTTCCCCACCCTATCTCTTGCTCTTTACTTCATTGACCCACAAACCATAAACCTACAAACCGTAGAACTACAAACTCTAAGCACAAGTACCGTACATGTTTAAATCCTAGATCTACATATTATCTTCTCACCCACTCCCTCCTCATCTCTCCCTTCTCGCCCATCCCATCTGTCTTCCCCTATACTTCTTTAATCCAACAAATCATAAACCTAAATATGTAGATATAGAATTTGAACACGTATGGTACTTGTATCTAGAATTTTCAGTTCTAACGTTTGCAGGTTTATGTTTTGTGGGGATCAAAGAAGTATACAGGAAGGGAGATGGGGTGGGTGAGAAGGGAGGGA
>CAKNYM010031180.1:20244-51758 GCA_932195095.1 Andricus curvator
CAAAGAAGTATACAGGAAGGGAGATGGGGTGGGTGAGAAGGGAGGGATGAGAAGAGAAGGAGAGAAAGGATATGTAGATCTAGGATTTGAAAATGTATGGCACTTGTGTCTAGAGTTTGTAGTTCTAACGTTTGCAGTTTTATGGTTTGTGGAGGTCAAAGAAGTATAAAGAAAGAGAGATGGGATGGGTGAGAAGGGAGGGGGAGAAAAGATATGTAGATCTAGGATTTGAACATGTGTGGTACTTGTGCCTAGAGTTTGTATTTCTAACGTTTCCAGGTTTATGGTGAACAAAGAAGTATAGAGGAAGAAAGATGCGATGGGTGAGAAGGGAGGTGGAGAGAGGATATATGTATATCTAGAATTTGAACATGTATAGTACTTGTCTCTAGAGTTTGTAGTTCTAACGTTTGCAGGTTTATGGTTTGTGGGGATCAACGAAGTATAGAGGGAGATGGGATGGGTGAGAAGGGAGGTATGAGAAGAGAAGGAGAGAGAGGATATGTAGATCTAGGATTTGAACATGTGTGGTACTTGTGCCTAGAGTTTGTAGCTCTAAGGTGTGTAGGTTTATAGTTTGTGGGTCAAAGAAGTATAGAGCAAGAGTGATAGGGTTGGGAAGGGTAGAGGGGGAGAAAGGTTATGTAGATCTAGGATTCAAACATCTATGGTATTTATGTCTAGAGTTTTTAGATCTAGGATTTGCGGTTTATGGTGATCAAAGAGGTATATAGGAATCAAAATTGGGTGGGTAGAAGGGGGGGGGGGGGGTAGTTTTTATTGGGTTTAGAATTTTTACATGTAGTGTTTTTGTGTGTAGAGTTTGCACAAGTAGGGTTTGCTGGTTTACGGTTTGTGGAATTCGAAGGGGTAGAGCGAGGAGAGTTAGGGAGATGTGAGAAGAGAGGGGGAGGGGAAATTTGTGGGTCAAGGGGGTTGTAAGTTTGGGGTTTGTGGGTTTATAGGTCTGTGTTTATGTGGTTTGTTGACTTTTTAATTTGGAGAATGAGAATTATGTGGATTTCAAGGGTATCAGGTTTTTGCATATGGAAAAATCGATTTTCCGCCATTTTTCGCGCTTAACGGATTCGGATTCAGCGGCCAAAAAAAAGTAAGAAACGTGAGTTTGTTCTGGTCAATTTTTTGGCGGGCTTTGTTGTCCTGTGTAGTTCATGTAAATTTTCAAATTATCGTAGCAAAGAGTTGTCTAAAAGAAATTCTTGGTTCGTTCCGTGAATGAACTTGAGCCCATTCGTTGAAAAATAGTCACACTGTGAGTTTCTTTATAAAAATTGTTCAAAAAATTGCCAAAAGCACCTATTTTCCATTAATCGTAATGAAACATTAATTTCTCTCACATTTTAGACAAAAACTCTGGATTTGAGTGAGCTAAACATTGCCGATCCCGAAATATAACTTTTGTTCAATAATTTTTTTATAACGTAATAAACAATTTTTTTGAATCATTCTTACACATTGAAAATTATTTCTAGATATTTTTGGGTGATTCAATCCAATTCATTAAGATTATTACAATTTCACAAATAGGAAAAAGAAATAATCCAAAAATATTTTCTATATATTTCTAAAATTGCTATATTTAGTGCAATCTTATTACAAACAAATTTTTTAATAAAAAGATTTCTTTCAAGAAATTGAGTTAATATTATTCAGGCTCAATTAAAAGAAATCAGAAAATATTCATGAACAAAACCCTACAAATTGGAACGAATCTTTTGTTTAGTGTCTCTATTTAATAATTTTAAAATTAAGATCGAACAGAAATCCATTTTATCATGAATAATTTTATGCAAAATGAGCATGAAAAAGATTCAAAATTAAAAAATAGACTTCTAGACCACCTCACTTTTCGGCTCATGAGAGACAAAAATAACCAATTGAAAAAAGAGGGAGAAAAGGAGAAAAAGTCAACCAAAATACCAACCTCTCACTTTATCTTTTATCCGTCTTTTTTATACTACCAGGGAACCAACATGTTTTGTCTCTAATGAGCCGAAAAGTGAGGTGGTCTAGAAGTCTATTTTTTAATTTGGAATCTTTTTCATGCTCATTTTGCATAAAATTATTCATGATAAAATGAATTTCTGTTCGATCTTAATTTTAAAATTTCTAGATAGTTTTAGATGTATGATAAATCTTTAAAAAGTGGTCCTTCTGAAAAATTAAAGAAAAAAAATGTAAATTTTATTGTTTAATAACATAAATTTTTCGCTAAAAATCCGAACACACAAACCTATCAAAAATTCAAATACCTTTTATTCAAAAAAAAAACGTATAAATGGAATGAATAGTCTAGGATACAAATTTATTTATCCACAAAAACTTTTTTGTCTCACTGTGCGGCGTTTCGCTACCGCGAATCTTTTGATGAATTTAAATTTTTAATGAAAATATTAGGGATTAATAGACTAATAAATTGATTTTTTGTTTCAGGCGCTCCTCATGGACACACTGGTCACGTCCGATTCATAACATGTGTGGAAATGACGACCCCTCCAAAATCTGACCCTCGTCCCAAAATGAATCGTTACACCTTTGACACCACCAAAGTCCAGCAAAACAATATTAATCATGGGAAAATTCTTGTAATTTCCGGTGGTGATGGCTATGAGGATTTCCGGGGACCTCAGGCTTCCGCAGAGCTCCAGGCTGGTCGGGAAGACTCCACAAATCACCTGTTGCTCTGGAAAGTTTGATACTCCTCGAACCGGCTTCGAGTCGGGGAAATAATCCACGAACGCCGGCATGACACGCCGAGCGAATCGAGTCACGTCCTTTGACAAAAGGAAAAGCCTCTTGGAAAATCCTCCTCAGGATTCTTGAACTTCCTTCTCGAGCCAATGGAAAATACTTTGCCGTTTGAAGGAAGCGATTTTCTTCCTGTCAAGTTCAACTTGTCCGCGACAGGGTGGTTAGGAAAGGAAAGGAAAAAAGAGAGGAAAACTTTGCTAAATGGTTTGGGTTTGGGATCTACACTGGAAGTGAGATCCCTTGCGAATTTCTTTATTGGCGAAAAAGAAAGCAAGTGAGGAGGTTGTAAACCTCCCAAATTGGAAGCTAATTTTCCAAAAGGTGTCTTCAGAAGTTTGGCTCTTACAGTAAAATCTTCTGCCTAGTCTAAATATACATGCGTATAGCGAATTATTTACTGTCTTAGCCAACTTTGAATTCTACTATAAGCTAGTCAAAATTTCATTAAAATAAAAGACATTCAAAATTTTACCGTAGCGGTTACCATTTTTTAATAACGTTAAAGAAAGAAATGCGTTGTCAAAAATCGAAAATAAAAAAGTTAAGGTTTTTATAAATATTAATATAGGCGTGAATTTTCAACCCACCCTTAAATTTGTATTCCGATGCAATTTTAATATTTTTCATGCAGACAAAATTAATTTCAAATCGAGCTGCTCGAGTAACAGAATCGTTTCGGAACAAAATACGTTGTTTTTTTAAAATACTTTACACGACACTTATGTCACCGATCACAAGGAATTTTTTTTTTACTAATATATGAAAAATATATCTTTTGAAGTTGGTGACGAAGTTTATAAAAACTTTGTTAACCATTTTTTTAAATTGTTGAAGTATTTAAACCGATATATATATTTGATTTTTTCTTCTTGATTCTGATAGATCTTTTCGTTTTATTTCGAAATCCGCAGAAATTTAAAACAATTCAAAACGCAAAAAATGGCGGCGGTTTTTCTGAAAATATTTAAACTTAATTTTTTTTAAAAGACCCTCGTTTTATTATTTCTGAATTGTTTTTTAAGTTGATACTGAAATGGTGAACATATACCATAAGAGATTATTGATTGTTGAAATTGTTATTAAAATATGAATAAAGTCGACCATTGTGTGAAAAGTATATGGCGCCGTCCACTTGGTAAAAAAATTAAATGTTTTAACATAATTATTCATTCACTTACATCAGTTCAAACTCTTTGAAATTTTAAAATATTTTAATACTACATGTTATGGTAAAAAGTTTGATAACCATAATTTTTTTTTTTACTGAAATAGATGTAAAAATGGGAGAAAGTATGATTTTTAAAGAAAACTCAATTTCGTCAAAAAGTGGACTTAGCACTATTTAGCTTTCCCTGCTTCAATTATAGCCGACTTTATTAATATTTTAGGGAACATTGCGAAAAGTACTAATAGAATTTTTTTGAGAAGTATTCGAAAGGAACAACTTTATTCTTTTATGGAAATTTTCATTTTTCATAAAAAGAAATCCATTTTTCTCTTCTCTAAGATACAGGCACAAGGTAATCTCTTAGGGGATATGCACCATGCACCATTGCACCATATTATTATCAACTTGAAAAAATTAAGAAAAAAAAACGATGGCCTTTTTGAGAAAATTGAGATTAAGAGTGTCGAGAAAAACCGCCGCTTTACAAAATACTTTAAAAATAAATTTCAACAAATTTATTATAAACTGCGTCACTAACTCAAAAATTTCTAATACTCATAACTTAGTCAAAAATTAATTTTTTGTCTAATCGGTGAAGTACGTGTCGCCTAAAATTCTTTGAAAGACAAAATATTTTGTCCCAAAACGATTCTGTGATTTGAGCATGCACAGCCTGCCCAAATTAATTAAATTAAGAATCAACTCATGTAGAATTGAAGAGAAAAAAGTTCTTCTCTCAAAATTTTATAAATTGTGATGATTTATTTCAAAGAATTCAAAATATCGAAATTTTTGGATTCTAATATTTTCGCATGTACATAAATTTTCACTCAAACATTGCGTCGATTATTTTTTATTTTATTTCTTCAGAGATACGTTTCTTCAATTAGAAATTTTTTCAAATTAATAAAATGTAAAAGATATTTTCACTAGTTCTATTAAATGTCTCCTCGCTGTAAATAACACCCAGAAGATTTAAGAAAACTTAGCTTTATTTCTCGTACGATGGAAAAATTAAAAAATTTTTTGAATAAAAGCTCTCTAAAAAAATTGTTTCACCGAACTAGCTTGAATTGAGGGTATCTTGAATTTTTAGAATTTACTTGAATTCTCTTGACATTGTTTGTATTAAGTAGTTATTTAAATTTATTCAAATTTAATTTAAATTATTTCAATTCAGTTGAATCTATTTTAATTTCGTTGAATTCATTTAATGTTGATTGAATTTACCTTGAGGTAGTTGTCGTGCCAAAAATAAGGTCTCTGGAAAAAAAGTTTTCTATGATTTTAGGAATTAACAATAAGATTATATTATTAGTCATGTATTATGAAAGAAAAAGTATTATTTCGTATGAAAAAATTTAAGACTTACGGAAAATAATTATTTTGACAATAGTTTTTGTAATTGAATTTTTTCTTAAGTCGCTTCTTACCAATTTTCTTAAAATAGAAATAATATAAAAATTTTGTGATTTTAATAATCAGAATTATTGAATTCAATGCCCAACTATTTATACATTGATCAAATATGAAAATCAGCATTTTCGAAAATACGAATTTTCAACTAAATAGTTCATTTTTCAACCAAAGAGATGAATTTTTAACTGCAATAGTGAATCTTTAACCAATAAAAAGTGCTGCCTAGCGACAATTTTTGTTAGTCATGGTGCAAGTTTCAAATTTACTATGAAGAGGGTTTTTTATTTAAAAAGTTTAACTTGAAATGGTTTAAAGCACCAACCAGGAATTCTTGGGTTTATTTTTCGATGCGTTCGCATGGAGAATTTATTACGAAAAATGTGTTTTATTTGAAATGACATCATCAGTAATATCATGTTAATTCTTAAAACCATAGAAAAACTATTTTTTCAGAGATCTGATTTTTGGAACGACAATTATCTTAAGTCCGTTAAATTTATCCCAGCCCAGTTAAATTCAATTGATTTCCGTTGATTTTTAATCAATTATTTTTCATTCAGTTACATTTTCTTAAATATAATTGAATTACGTCACACTTACAAAAATTTATTAAAAATTTATTTTATTGAATTCTTCTGAAATCGAAGTTGAATTTATTAAATTCAATTTGAATGAAGTGAATTTATCTTAATTTACTTAAATTCAATTGATTTTTTTAAAACTCTTCTAAATCGAGTTGAATTTTCGTAAACTAGTAGAATTTACTTGAAGCTGATCTCTTAAATTCAACTATACGTGAACATGTTTAGTCTTTTTATCTCACTGTCTGTAAACAACCCTTCGATAATTTTTGATACATTGATTTTTCCAGAGTTACATTTTTCAAACGGCCAAAATTCTCAACAAGTTTTTAAAAAAGGTTGAGAGTTCAAAATTTACCGAATCTTCTTTTGAAGTTCTAAGTAATTTAAAAAAGTTTCTTAAGAACTTCAAATTTATTGAAATTTCCATTCAAAATAACGTGATACGTTGCATAATTTTTAAAATTATGTTAACTGTAATGCTCCTTTTGAGTGAAAGTACCTCACAATTACCTCTATTTTATCACGTGTTTCTACCTAAATATACCACACGGTTTGGAAAATTAGCTTTTAATTTTTATTATAGGGAATGCTAGTTTTGAGATTTAGGAACGAGTCCTAGAATCAGACTAGTTGATATTTATTTTTCTGCGAGATATTCGGAGTGAAGGAAAGCATTGTGGCTTCGTATCGCACTGCCCGTAACCTAGAAGATCATAATTATATCACTCTCTGGCAATCATTGTTTTTCACAATTGTTCGTTAACACTGAACTCAATTTCTTCCAACGAATAGTGGATACAAATTTTGCAGAGAGAAGATTTTCTGATTTCATTTAAATCCTCTGAATCTGATTTGTTTGTTCGATCTGGTACAAAAATAGAGGAAAATTTGTTAATAAAGAGGATGTAAAAGCTTTTAAAGCTTTGGAAGATTGTCTAAAGTATTGTGTATTTGTATCCATCGATGTTTATATTTCTTGTTGAATATTCTAGAATCATCTTTTTGAGAAGCTTCTAATGTTGACGATTTAAAACAAAATGTTCAAGATTGTTACTGCCTTCAAGTCAGACAATATTCTTAATAATCAGATTATTATTCATAATCTTAATTCTTTTCATCTAATAACTAAATCTAATTATTAAATGCAGTACCTGAAATAACTTGAGCCTAAAATTCTATAAAAATGTGCCAAAAATAAGAGGTAGAGAATTTGCCTAAGTGGATCTTTCTTAGTGAAACTCTTCTCTTTTTTGTGAATTAATTTTCAATATTTTCACCACCATAATTTTCGAATCGTTCAGCTAATAAATTTTTAAATTGTAAAACCTTGGCGAAAGGAAAATCCGTGTTTAAAAATGCATTGTACACCGTTATAGATGTATAAAAAAAATTATAATATACATTTTTATTCAGCCTATGTAAGCAAAGCGACGATAAATTATATTTCCAATGATTCTATGTTTGTGTCTATGAACGAAGTGCATATCGGCTAAATATATTTGTACTATATATGTATTTTTTGTAGTTATTGAATTTATTTTTGATATTCCTCCAACAAAAACTGTTCTATTTAAATCAATCGCTGATTACAATTGACCCAATTCTTAAATATAGCATTTGATAAGATAAACGCGAAACAAACGGAGATGTTTTGTAAACAAACCTACAATCAGACTAATCTAAATTTTTAATTGCCTAATTTTGGGAATTGATGTTGAGAAAAAAAACAGTTTCTCATGGTTTATAAATTTATTGACGTCAAACAAGCTTCTAAAGCTTTCACTTTTAATATTATTTTATGCATTTAAATAATAGATTAAAATATACTTGTGAACATTTGTTGTCAGTCGTTGATATACATAGTCGGTAATACGAAAATCTAGAGGTACGGTTAGTAAAAAAGTTACTAAAAAATGTATCTTCAGGTCTTCTACGGTTGAACAGAATTTTCAAGATTAAAAATTGAAATAAGAAATATTGAAGTAATGAAATCTTTATATTTAAACATTTTGTTGAGAAACTTATTCTTAATAATTTCTTAATTTTCGAATTAGGTTACTTGGTTGAGTTACATAATATTAGGATACACAGATATATTTTCACTTGATAATTTGGTATAATCTTGATACCATATTCTTCACTTAATTAAAAATGGATACGTTTACTGACTAGAAGTTAATATTTCTTCACAAAGTGTATCAGGTACACTAATTTACGAATCTGTTTACATAGATTATTTTTCTATTAAATTATTGTCATCCAATTTATATGGTGCCTATAAAACCCATAAGAACCAATAAAAATTCATCCAAATGTGAACATCACTCTCACTTGCAAAAACAAGCGATCGGAGCTTTTTGTTCAATTTTAATAAATAATGGAATGTTTATTGCAATATCTAAATCCTAGATTTTTTATTTCCCCAGGAACAATTTTGTTAATAGCAACGGCAGTCATTACAGAATCTCACAAATAGTAAAGTGAACATATTTAAAAGATATTTTGGTAATTTCGTATGTTTATATCACTTAAATAATCAAGTTATTTACAATACAAAATCTCCTCAACATTTCAAAAATTTAGTAGAGAAATTAATCTAAATTATGATTTTACTTATAATTAATTGAACTTAAAGAATGGAAATACTCTTTTCATATACATCTCTAAGAATAAAACGGACTTGCCGCCAAATGGACAACTTGCAGACCATTTCGCGTCAGATTTTAGGCAGGGTGTCTACTAATTTTCGCACGTCAAAATTCCGGGTTATTTCTCATTTGTTCCGGTTGTAAATATCAAATCTCCTCTTTCTAGAAGCGCGAATAAAACGCATTTAACGTATGGGTGTGAACGATTAATTAATTATTAATTATTGAAGAATAATTATAAAAAACTATTTTTAATCTTTTATTATGATACGTGTTGATAACATAGTTAATGAAATTCAATCACTTAATATTTAAAAAATATATTTATAACGGTTGTTTGTAATAACTCTTCGATAATTAATCAATAATCAATCGCTAATACCAAGGAAATTAAGAACTATATCTTAATTTTTTGTTCAAAATCTTTAAAAATCTTATTAAAAATTTTGTTAAAAATTTTTTTAAAATGTTTATAAGTTTTAAATTATTTTTTAATCTTTGAAAAACTTCGAAATATCTCCTAAACTTCCTCGAAATTTTGAAATGTTTTGAAATCTTTTTCAATTTTCTCTTAGAATTCATTTTTTTAAATAAAAAATCATATGATATTTTCCTTTGAATTTTAAGAAAACTTTTTTATTCTCTTCATACCTCTTAAAATGTCTTGAAACGCTTTTAATTTTTTTTTCAAAATCTTCAAAAATTCATATTTTTTTTTAAAGTTTTTTTGAAATCTCTTCTAATTTGACATTATTTTTGAAAAAGACAAATTTTCAACAAAAAAGTTTATTTTTGAATTAAAAATATTATTTTTCAACTAGTTGCATTTTTATTCAAAAAATAATATATTTTTATTAAAACAGATGAATTTTCTACAAAATAGTTACGTTTTCAATCAAAGAGATAAATTTTCAACTAAAATGATGAATCTTCATTAAAAAAAAATAAATTTTTAACTAGTAGTACCACTTTTAAACAAGTAATTGAATTTTCAACCAAAAAAACATGAATTTTCAACGAGAATTGTAATAGTCAATATTTCAACTAAAAAAGATTTTGGTCTCAAATCGAAAACAGTTGAATTAAATTAAAAAAGGTGAATTTTCAACAAAGTATGTAGTTGAAATTTTAATCAAACAGTTGAATTTTCAATCAGAAAATATAAACGTTGAACAAGAAGAAAAAATTTTCAACCCAGTAATTCAATTTTCTAACAAAAAGATACATTTTTACCCAAGACCATTAATTTTCTATCTAAAAAAACGATGTTTTAAGAAAATAAATTAATTTTATACTAAAAAATGATCCATTTTTAACCAAAAATGGAACAGTTGAGTAAACGAATTTTCAAATGAAAAAAAAAAATTTTTCAACAAAATAGTTGAATTCTCGTCCACAAAAATTAATTTTCAATCAAAGAATTGCATTTTTAACTGAAAAGGTGAAATTTCTATCAGGAGAATTTTCAAACTTCTTTTAAACTGACTTGAATTATTCCTAAAATGTTAAAAAATGTTTCATACAAAAATTGCCCTTGAATATTCCGGGCTTTGAGAAATCTTTAAAAACCTTTTGGAATTTTCCTTAAAAATTAATTTTCAAAATATAAAATCGTTTCTAATTTTTCCAGCAATCTTAAGATAAATTTTTTTTTTTTTTTTTTTTGAAAACTTTCAAAAATTTTTAAAAATTCCGAAATATTTTTTCGAGATTTTTAAATACTTACATTTTGTTTTTAATTTTTTTTAAATATTTTCAAATTTTCAATTTTTTTTTAAACTTCTAAACCTTCTAAATATCTTTTAAAATGATTCCAATTTTTTCTTGAATTTAAAAAATTTGTTGTATAAATTTCTAAACCTTCTAAACATCTTTTAAAATGATGGTCAAATCTTCCGGATTCTTTTTTCACCATTTTGCAAATCACTGAAAATGTTTTGAAATATTCTCTCTAAATTAATTTTTTTAAATAAAAAATAATTTTTAATTTTCCCATAAATCTTAAGGTTTGTTTATACTCTTGACACATTTCAAAATTCACATTTTCCAAAACTTTAAATGTGATTCCCGGCTCAAATTTTTATTAGGGGAGAGCGGGGCACGCGCGGCACCCTAACTTTGAGTGAATTTTTTAACATTAATAGTATTTTTTACACTGTCAAAAAAAGAAGCAACAAATAAAATGAATGTTTATACATGACATTCAATTCGAATAAAAATTTAAAACGAACGCGTTTAATTTGTAGAAATAAAAATAAGCAGGCGTCAAAGTGGGGCAGAGAAGGTCTCTGCGGGGCAGGCAATGTCATCCAGGTGGGGCACAAATGGCACGGTAAACTCGCGAATAAAAAGGAGATCGATAAATGGTACTTTTTTTAATAGTTCTATAAAATATGAATAAATAAAATAAAATATATTTTTTATTTAATAATTAACTTTCATTATTTTTTGTAAGTTTTTTTATCACATTTGTTTTTATTTTATACAAGTTTTATTATAGCTAAAGAGATGAAATGTTAATATTTAAATGTGAGATCTAAAATGTAATAATAAAATATATTAATATTAACGAAGTTGTTTTAAAGATGACTTTAAGTTACATACATCATGCAAATGGTAAATTATTATTTACGTAAAATGGTTCATAGGTACCGTCTTCTTTTGAAATGACCACAGTTCCATTTACAATAGGTATTACACCTGGTATTACATCCTAGCAATCACAGAACTGAAACTAAATTTGAGGTTAAAAATCAGCTGTTCTCTCTAAACACAGCTTAGAAAGGCGCGAGTGTGACATGTCGTGCCCCACCTTAGGGTGCCGATCTCTGCCCCACCTCGATACTTTTTTTATTTTTTAAATAACTATTTAACTACATGTTTGAGAGAAGTGATTAAAAAAAAGAAATTAAAGTTCGAGTTTCAAACTTTACAATAGACCCAGTTTTAAGGACTATTGATACTTATTTTTCCTTTTCACGAACGTTCGAAATTCGATGGCGCATCCGATTTTTATGCTCCAAATTTCAATCACTAGAATTTTATTTCATTTTTTACAAAATAACAAATTAATTGGTTTCAAATACAACTATGCATTTAGTAGATGCCAATAAAAAAGAAATTGATTTTTTTTACTCGTTTTACAAGTTTTTAGAGGGGTGCCCAGCTTATCCGCCCTGACGTCAGTGCCCCGCTTTCCCCTACCGGTTAATTCCCGGTTTTATATTATTTCCCGGCTGTTTCCTGGGTTTTCCGGTTAGTAGACACCCTGTATCCTGTATACAGTTCTAGTGCCAAAACTTTTTAAACTTACCTCCCTTACAAAGTCGGGAATTGTCACGAAAACTGGTCAGGAGGGAATATGTTTCTGACAAAACTTTTCGATCTTCTTTATCCAGACTTGTGGGAAACAGAGTCTAGACAATTATTTTTCACTGTAGCGATAATTCGCCAAAATTTTGATCCCTCCAGAATCGAAATGTTAAAAATCACATAAGTTTGAGAATCTCAAAACGTTAATGCAGCATATATAGGTACATAAAATTATAGTTAAAAATTATTCAAAGTATAAGTACAAAACAAGAATCTTCATGTCAAGAAATAATAAAATGGTTTTAAGGTTTCG
Source organism: Andricus curvator (assembly GCA_932195095.1). NCBI lineage: Eukaryota > Metazoa > Arthropoda > Insecta > Hymenoptera > Cynipidae > Andricus > Andricus curvator. The sequence continues at coordinate 32,461 of CAKNYM010031180.1, forward strand.
TATGCATGTCATATTTGTACTTGTAAAACTTTAAAAAATATTCTAAATATAAAATGTTTTCATGAAATAATAGGGGGTAAAATATTTAAGATATTTGTAGTGACTCTGTTCCCGTGTTCTTTGATGAAGAACTCTCTGGATTGGTCATAATTATACTGATTTAAAAGTTTTTCTAAATAAATAAAGAGAATATTCTGCTTATCTGAATATGCGATAAATTATCGTTTGATCTTGACTTTGATCAGTCTAATATTTCAAACTGCAACTGAAACAAATTGAGGTTCGTGTTCTTCACTGACTGGTGTAGTTGGGGCATCGGTTATAGGTGTCGGCGAATCAGCACTGCTGCAATGTTGGTCGGTAGTTCCTGAATAAATAAAAAAATACAATTTTTTTGAATTATTCTTTTTCAGCAACATAAAAATAGTCGGGGAACGTTCAAAACCCACGTCACGCTGCCAGGGGTTAACGCAGAATGTGACATCACGCATAGAAAATATAAATGTAAATAATAATTTTTTGAAAGGCTTGAAAAAATAAAAATTAGTGATTTTGTTCTACAAGTAGTGCATCTATATACATAATTCACACTCTTTCCTCTAGTCTCCTCTTTCCCCATTCTATTATCTATTCTTGAAATCTTTTAAAAATGTCTAAAAAATTTCAAAATAATTCAGGAAAATTCGGAAATAGATACCCGAATTCAATGGTGGTTAACCCATGGGTTAATTTATTAGAAGGAAATTCCCTAACTTTTCCCTAATTTTCAGATTTTTCCTGGCCTGCGGCCACCCTGATATTCAGAGAGTTTACGAACAATTTAGCAAAACAAATTTATTGTGCCGGTTAGGGACCATGCATAAATTACATTAAATCTTTTGCGGATTGGGGTTCAGGATGCAAAACCATTTACACTGTCATGCAAAAGTTAAACAATGTGATACAAAATAAAACTATTGGGTCGACCGTTGAACTACTTTGTTAAAAAATCAGTTTTTTAGTTGAAGATTCATTATTTTAAATAAAAATTTATTTATTTTGATCGAAAAATTAACTTTTTGGTTAAACATTCGTCTTTTTTGGTACGAAATTAATTCTCTTGGTTCAAAATTTAACTTTTTTGTTGAAAATTCAGGTTTTTTATTGAATACAACAGTTCTATAATTGAAATTTAAATCTTTATTGGTTGAAATATCAATTAACAAATTTGTAGTTAAAAATTCATCTTTTTGTTTGAAAATCAATTGTTTCAACGGAAAATTTAACTACTGCATTTTTAGCAGAAAATTGATCTTTTCTAGTTTAAAATTCGACCGTTTGTTGGGCATGAAGTTTTTGGTAAAAAATTTTTTTTCTGATAGAAAATTCTTCCTTTTGTTTAAAATTAATTTTTCCAACTGAAAATTTAACTATTTCATTTTTGATATAAAATTTATATTTTTTAGTTGAAAATTCAACTATTCGGTAGGAACCTGATGTATTTGGTTAAAAACTGGTCTTTTTTGGTATATAGTTAATCTTCTCGGTCAAAAACTTAACTGTTCAGTTAAAAATTCAGCGGCTTAGTTGAAAATTTATGTATTTTGTTAAAAAATCGTTTTTTGGTTGAAAATCAATTTTTTCGTTAAAAATGCAACTGTTTGGTTGAAGATTAATCTGTTTAAGTTGAGGATTCAAATATTTTGTTGAAAATTTGTCTTTTTTGGTTGAACTCAACTGTTTTCGATATAAAATAAAAATAATAACTATTCAACTTTTTGTTGAAGATTCATCTTCTTAGGTAGAGAATTCAACTACTTGGTCGGAAACTCGTCTTTTTGTTTGTAAATTTCAACTCTTTTGTAGATAATTTGTTTTTTTTTATTGAAAATCAATTTTTCGCAATGAAAATTTAACTATCTTTTTTTTGGTTGAAAACTGATCTTTTTTAGTTTAAAAATTCAACTAATTAATTGAAAATTAATCTTCTTGGTTGAAAATTCAACGATTTGCTTAAAAGTTTAATCTTCTTAGTTGAAAATTCATCTTTTTGGTTGGAAATTGAACTATTTGGTTGAAAATTCAACTTTTTCGTAGCAAGCTTGTCTTTTTGGCTTTAAAATGTAACTACTTGGTTGAAAGTTGAACTACATTGCTAATTCATGAGAAACAGAAAAATGTTTTAGCAAGCTCCCTCCACATCGCCTTACGTAATTTTTGGATGATCCCTAAATGAATTTACGAACAAAATTATTCGGGAAAAATTAAGTAAGATAGGGGGGGGGGGGGTAAACTGACGAAACCTAACAAACGGAGGTGCGTGGTTCAAAATGTCAGCAAAAAACTTAATTTATACACGGCTCCTTATCAAAATTAGGAGGAAGAATTTAATATTGTAAAAATAGTAATAAATAAAAAAATAATTAATTAATTAATTACCTGTGAAGGAACTCGAGCGACTCCTATGTGGCCAACAAATACGACAGAGTGGTTTTAGCAAACTGAAATGTGGGCGTCTCAATCGAAGAATGACGTAAATGTATGGGTCCAGAGTAAAGTGAATGCACATAAGGATATCAGCTATAATATGAAAGGCACGCAGAATTTTATGAAGAATGGTCGCACTCTTTGCCACTTTTAATCCATATTGTGCCAACGGAATAGAAACCTGAAATCAATTTAAAATTTATTTTAATGCAAAAAATTGGAAAACCATTCTTACACCACAATATTTCCAAAAATGTGTTCAAATCAATCCAAAGTTCTGAACATAATTACACTGGAACTTGGATTTAATCAGTCCGGATTTACTGATTTCCGAGAATTGATGCCGCGGCAGTTTCAAGATGTGGGGAGCGCAGGAGGCGCTGCTCAGTCAAGCGTGACAAACAGCTCGAGGGCCGCACTCTCAGCGCGTGAGTTGCACCAGGTTGCGTCATGCCTCCAAATCCAACAGAAATCGTTCAGGTGGCCCTGCCTTTTTACGTTCGGATGGTCTACATTTAGTTTCAAGGTTACTGCAAGCCATGGCCGAAACCGGTATTAAATCCAAGTTCCAGTGTAAATCAATGTTCTATCCCAACCTTAGAATAAAATTCATTGAGGAATGTTTCCGACAATATTTTTTTCCAGTAGGTAGTTTAAATCCCTTAAAACTTATTTTACGATATATATATATATATATATATATATATATACCATTAAACCATTTCCCTTTCAGGGTAGGCGTGACACTACCCGATTCGGGTAGTGTTTCTAGGTTTTTCTTGTAGTTATAAATAACTACAAGTGTGGGCTCACCACACCCACGATGTGCCAACAGCACTCATGTCAGTATTCTTGAATGGTCACCCATCCAAGTACTAACCGCGTCCAACGCTGCTTAACTTCAGTGATCTGACGAGAACTGGGTTTTTCAGCGTGGTATGGCCGTTGAATGATATTTGAATGATTGATATAAAATTGATATTTTGAATGTTATTTTTCAATTATACTATTGATTAGATTATATAATTTTATTATATGTATAAATAGGTAATTTTGAAATAAACCAAAACATTATTGGTATAAGAAAGAGTTGAATGTGAGAAATTTGCTAAATAATTTCACTTTTGTAGCATTGAACCTATAAAATATTAATAGGCAAATAAGTGTCATTTTATGTTTATCGGTTTAGTGTCATTGTCATTGTCATTGTCATTGTCATTGTCATGGAGGGTGCATTCAAGTTTAGTAGAAGTTACGCATAGTATCATGAGCCATCGACATTACCCTCTAGGGCATTGTTCATCGAAATTATCCCTGAGATAAAAGAATGGCACGCAAGTTTTGTATTCCGATCAGTGTTCTTGTTGAATCTATCTAAATTCATTAAATGGCCAACGATACAAAGTACAGCTGTCAATACTAATCAAAGAATTTAAGCCTTCGTCTCACAATTTCAATAACATTTACAGGGCGGCCGCAAAACTTCATTTTCAAAATTTCCCGACTTTTCCTTAATTTTTCCCTGACTAATTTTTCATTTTCCTCGATCATTTATATTTAAAGACCCAAATTCTAATCTTCAAATATTTTTAATATGGGATATTTTATACATGGAACAAAATAATTTGTAACCCTAAATTGCAGCACCTCATTGAAATTACAGACTTTCAGGGGGCGGGGGGTGGGGGTCACCCTGCCCCAGGATATTATTTTTCACGTAACTTTTCAACGACACTATATTTCGGTCTGAACAAATTTAGGGTCATTTTTCAAGACATTCAGAGCTTAGTTTTATCATTTTTATGTAACATTTCTCATTTTTAAATTGTGAAAAAAATTCATATATCTTTGGCTTTTGAATTTATATTGTTTAAAAAAATCTTTCGCGGTTATGTTTTTTAAATGAAACATTATAAAGGAAAACGTACTGTAGTAATGGATTGCTAGAAAAAGGTATTTATTTTCAAGATTCAATTGCTTAAAAAAAAACATATATATTTTACATCATGTTTCTAGGTGTGAATTATGATTCTAACTTTTTTTGTATTGAAAAAATGTATTAGAATTTATAAAAACATAGAAAAAACATACTACTAACAGGTGGCACCAAGCTAAAATCTAGGGCCAAACAATCTAGGCCTAATTTACTACAAAAAAGTTCAGCCAAATGAATTTTTTTGTTGTAAATATTGTGTTCAAATAGGTTTGATCTTAAATTCCGAACAAATTCGCCTGAATCTGTATCTGAACTTCAGAATTTAATCATACATTTTCTTGAATATTCAGATAAACTTGAGTTATTGAATTTAGATCAATATTTGCCTGATTTAAGTTCACTTCTAAATTTTGTGGTCAACAAAAATTTCAGGTGTAACAATTTTAAGCACCATTTTCTTCTGTTTGAAGCACATATTTAATTTTGTTGTTAATGAAAAAGACGTTAACTTCATTGCTACAGTTATTGCATGCATTAATATTGTGACTAATGTTCTTTTGAATTTGAAAGAATTCGATGAAATTTATAAGAATTCCAGGTTAATTTTAAGGAATTCAGGATAAATTCATAAAACTTCAAAACAATGCAAGTTATATTAAAAAGAATTCAAGTGCATTGGAAAAAATCAGAAAAATGCAATTGCTTTCAATAAAATTGGAGGTAATTTAGAGGAATTTAAGGAAAATGAGGAGAATTCGATGAAATTCATAAAAATTCAACGTGAGTTCAAAAAATTCAAATGAATGAAAAACAATTTAAAAATATGAAGAAGTTCACTGAATTCAGTAAGTTTGAAATAAGTTTAGGAAAATTCAAGGGAATTAAAAAAAAATGCAATGCCTATAAATTCAAGGTGAGTTTAAGAGGCTTCAGGATGAATTAATCAAAAACTTAAAAAAAATGCAAAAGAATCCATTGAATTGAGTAGAATTGATTAAATTTAGAAAAATTACAAAAGCTCAAGAGAATTCCAAAGAATTCAAGAGAATTTAAAGGAAATCAGGAGAAACTAATAAGAATTTAGGGTGAATCACAAATGAATTGCATAAAACATTTGAAAATTTGTATAATCTCTTAAAAATTGCCTTGGAATCTTTTAAAATACCCTGGAGTAGCACAAACCCTTTATAATACCTTCAAATGATTGAAATCAATTGAGAATTTCTTGGAATTGACTGGAATCTTTTAAAATTCCCTCAGATATTTAAAGTCCTTTGAAATTCCTTCAAAATTTTTAAAGCTCTTGAAAATGCCTTAGGATAATTTAAAATACCTTATAAAATATTTGTAATCGTTTCAAATTCCATTAAATTACTGAAATCAATTGAAAATATCTTTGATTATTTTTAAATACCTTAAAATATTGCAAATCCTTAAAAATTCTCTGAAATCTCTTGAAATTTTTTGAAGCTCTTGAAAATTCCTTAAAATTAAAAACAAAAAACTGAAATATTTCAAATCCTTTGAATTCTTTTAAAGTTTCTTAGAGCTCTTCAAAATTCCTTGCGATTTTTAAAAATGCCCTAAAAACCTTTGAAATCCTACATTTTTCCTGAAATATTGGAATATTTATTAAAATACCTTGAGAGCTTACAAATCCCTTAATTCCTTATAATCCAATGAGCATTTTTCAAATCACTCTAAATTATTCAAATCCTTGGAAATTCCTTGACAAAATGTTTAATTATTTGAAAATACCTTGGAATCTCTTGAAATACCTTGAAAATTTAAAATACTTTGATATCTTTCAAAATCACTTAAAACTTTTTAAAGATCTTGAAAATTCCTGGGATGTTCTAAAAATACCCTAAACTGCTTAAAATGCTTTGGAATATCTTCAAATTATTGAAATCTGTTCAAAATTCCTCCGATATATTTCAGAATATCCAAATATATTTCACATCCTCTGAAATCCTTTGAAATCCCTTGAAACTTTTTTAAGATTTTGAAAATTCCTTAAATTTTTTTTTAATTCCCCAAAAATCTGTAATATCCTTTAAAATTTCTTCAAACTATTGAAACTGCTAAAAATGTCTTGGAATCTTTTAAAATACCCTAAAATATTTCAAAAGAATTCAATGCTTTTAAATCTTTTTCAATTTTTTCTGAAAATTCATTTCTAAAAATAAAAATTATACAAATTTTGGAAATCTTTTTAACCATTTTTGTTAAAAATACCTGACTTTTCACTGATTTCCTGGTTTTCCCTGATACATGTTGCACGTATTTAAAAATATAAATTATTAAGGAAGAATGAATCTGAAAAATCAATCATTTAGTAAATTAGATAAAAGAATAAATAAAAAAATCGGGACGTAGCATTTCATTGTAAATCTTTTGTTTACCTTTTTTAAGAACAATTTTTATCAGGAAATGTATTTAATTTTTATTACCAAGATCGATAAGGTCTCGACCCTCTTAGCGTTATAGAATTGTTTACAGTTTTTTAATACATTACTTGAAATTATCTTGCTTTATTTACCACTTCGGCTACGTGACCCCAGGCAAGTACGAGTTGTTAAGAAAGTTTAATATTACAAAGCTTCCAGACATATATACGTTTAAGGATGAAACGGTAGAATGAAAGAATTCGAGATAAAAAACAACGCAAAAAAATAAAAATAAAATAAGGAAAAGAGACGCATTGTATCTTCTTACACTCTGTCTGACCTGTATATCTTTTACTACGTGAAATGCTCGTAGAATTCTGGCTTGTTCTACTGATTCGTCAGACTCAGCATCAATCTCAATAGAAACAATTTAAACCAATTTACGGACTTATTAAATTCTGATAAAAAATTTAATTTACTATGGCATACTGATGTTTTTTTGTTATCAAATATTTAAAAATAAGAAAAATGAGGAAGTGGTCTTATTTTTTTAGGGTTCTTTCTGTCCTTAATCACATCCAAATATCTCTTATATATGTGTCATTTACCTTTAATAATTTTTAAAAATTTTTTAATAAAATGCCATAACGATAAAAATATTATATTAGTTTAAATCAGGAAGATTATGTATTTCAATCGACACTCAACAGATTGCGGTTCCCCGTTTTCCCTCTAACCCTTTACCAAATTACAAATTTGGGAATTTTGGCTATCTTGATCGTTGAAAAATGTAGATAAATATTTTTAATGGCATAATAAATCAAACAAGTTTAATTGTGAAAAAAATGTAAGAAAATTGTTTAGATTTGAGAATTTTAACAGGGAAGCACAAAAGAAAATAATTCTTTTGCCTTTTACCACCAGCTGATATTGTATCAGCATTTTTATGTGAACGCATTTTTGCGTGTCACTGGAAGCTAGCATCAATTTGGAAATAGTTGATCAAATGTCTTTAGGTCAAAGATTATCTATTTTTGTACCGCAAATCCCCGGCAAGATGATAAAATATAAGTAAGAAGAATTATCGCATGAGAGGATCCTTGAGGTGAATTCCCCAGGTTCTCCTCTGAATAACCTAAGCCGTTTCTGCCCTCCGTGAGAAAAATCATTAAAACTACCCTGAATGTGTCCGTGACAACCCTGAATTTTTGATCTAAGTAAATTGACCTAAATTAAAGGCAAGCTTTCCCATGAATGACAATTTTCTCGCATCATACCTTATACTTTTTATGTAAAGGTTTCAGTATTCCTCCTGCTTCTATTAACTTTTTGTTTAAAAATATTAGATATATATATCTGAACTCAAATATATTCGGCTCATTAGCGAAAAGTATGTACCAATGAAAAAAGGGAGAGAAAAAGAAAAGATTCAATCAAACCAACCACTTAGCCTACTTTATTCTTTCCCCGTACTTTTTATACTATACGAGGAAGACATTTTTCAATGGCAATTTAGATCTCCTCAATAGGAACGTATTTTCATTCAAAAATAGTTTTGAATCAATTTTTTGGCCAAATTATTTTTGTTCTGTGATCCTTTATATTGCATCCAGAATTCTCATGTGTAATCAATCATCATCGAAAAAGAAAATTCCTCAGAAAATAGAGAATTTTCTATATATGTTAGAAACATCTAGTTGACGAATTATTTAAATTATTTAGAAATTATTATTTTTTTCAGTGGAGATTTATGTTGTATTTTAATATAAATTGGGCAGCAGCAACCAGATAATCTTTCAGTTTCATTTTTGACCATTTTGGAAATCTTTTAAAATCTTTTTGAATATTCTCTTGAAATTAATTTTTTGAAAATAAAAACTAATTTTAAACTTTCCTAGAAATCTTAAAAAAAAATTTCATTCCTTGAAACATTTAAAAATTCTTAAAAGGCTTGCATATTTTTTTAAATATTTTCAAGCTTTAAATTATTACCTGATTTTTTCAAAAATTCTAAATATCTTATAAACTGACTCAAAATATTTTAAAAATTTTTTATCTTGCAAAATTGAGGAATTTTTCTTTCAAATCTCCTACACTCTTTTTCGAAACTTTCGGAAACCATTTGAAATATTTTCAAAACTTTCTCAATTTTTTCTTAAAATTAATTTTGTTGAATATAAATTAATTTTAAATTTTCTCAGGAATCTTAAGAAAATTTCTGTATTCTATTGAAACGTTTCAAAATTCTTAAAAAGTTTATTTCTTTCAAAATCCTTCAAAATCTACGTTAAAAAAAATTTGATATCTTTACAAGTTTTAAATTATTTTTGAATATTTTTAAAACTTCTAAACCTTCTAAATGTCTTCTAAAATAATTTGAATTTTTCCTACATTTTTTTTTAATTCTACATAATTAAAAAAATGGAAGTGTACAGGTGCACTGCAAATATTCGTGCTACGCTCTCTGAATTTTGGTGAACCAACGCACACTATTCCAGCTCCCCTGGACTCACCAAAAATATTTGGTCTACTCTCACCGAATTTCGGTGAAGCTAGACACGGCCTAAAAAACTGTCTTAAAATCATCCGGATTCTTTTTGGTCAATTTCTGAAATCTTTTTAAATGTTTTGACATCTTACTAAATATTCTCTTAAAATGACTTTTTCAAAATCAAAAATCATCTCAAGATTTAAATTATTTTCGAATAATTAAAAAATTTCTAATACTTCTAAATATCTTTTTAAATAATACAGTTTTCCTAACAAATTTAAATCATGCATATTGTCGGTATCTGTAACTTTTTGTTACGGTAATGATAATTTTTTTTATCGATACCTATACCGTAAGTTAAGATATTCTAAGTTTTTTCCATAAATATATTTTTTCCATTTCTTTCAAAATGTGAAACGTTTACAAATTATATAGTGCGATAGCAAAATTTTACAAACTGAATTATTTCCCAATATTAAAACTCATTTACACAATTGAAATTTTCTCATTTATCAATAATGTTTCGAAATATTTAGAAATAAAGTTTCTCATGAAATAAAATTACTATAAAATAAATAGATGATGCAGAAAATTAATAATTATTAGTTTAAATAAAAGATTAATCTTTATTAATAGATAAGGGGCATTCACAAAATACGTGATAGAGTCAGAGGGGAGGGGCACTTTTAAAGTATCATTTTTCATGTTAAGTACAAGTGAAAAAGCATCAAGCACCTGAGGGGAGTAACGTTCTTGAAAAATCTATCATGTATTTTGTGATTCCACCCAAATGAAACTGAAAACAGCCACTAAAAGTCATTTTCACATTGCCCTTCCTGGAGTTCATTACTGAATAATTCATTTAAAGAAACTCACCATTTGAGGCATCCAACAGACAACAAAAGATATTGATAATACAGCCATAAGTCGTGCGAAAGCTCTTTCTTCGGCTGTAGCAACTACGTCATGAGGAGGACCAGCGACCGTTAAGAGAGGTTTTGCCCTCGACCTAGCACGTGAAATACGTCTTATATTTCCAGCACGACGACCCAGTCTGCTGAGGGCTCGAGAAACTGCCAAATTACACCACACAATGGAAAAGCAGAGAAGGGTACCTATTCAAAAAATACAAGATATTTTCATTTTTAATAACATTTCAAAGTTGGTATGGAAAATAAATGAAACATTTCACATTCTGAAGCAAAATAACATTTAAATACAGTAGTTACTACGGTGGTCCAACAAAAAAATAAATTTGAATTTTGTTTACGGCAGCCCCCTAGGGTGGTCCAAATTTATACCTGTAAAAATTCGACTTTCCATTTTTGATTATCACGCCCCCCCCACCCTCAATTTGTTGGTTTTCTGGAAAAAGAAATTCCGTAATTTCTTTTAACGTTAACCCATGCCCCTGGGCTTTTGAAATCAACATGGGATTTTAAATGGGAAAAGCTCGGTTTGCGACAAAATTGAAAAAAGAAGTACTTGTTATTAACTCTTTTTGAATTAAAGTTTACTCAACTCTTATGGAATGCTCAAGAAATAATTTCCACCCAATAACTTTCAATTTTGATCCCCAAACCCCTTATATTGGGCCCGAAAAATGGCAAAAAAAATTAAAATAGCAGTTTTAAAAGTGACAAGTTTCCGAATGTTTTCAAATTATTTAAACAATTTTCATTTGTTTAATAAATTTTTATTCCTGTAAATTGTGGAAAGCTATTATTTTCTAGAATTAATGACACAAAACAAGACATATTAGTCATGAAATTCATCAAACGTATCATTTATCCCGAAAAAGAATAAATTTCACGATTGACAGGGGAAAAAATTGTTTAAACAAATAATAATTGTTTGAAACAAAATTTTATTAGTTAAAAATACTTCAAAATTTGTCACTTATCAAATACAAATAATTCAAATATCAACAAATTCCAAACATTTCGTCTTTAGCATGAATTTTACATAAAACTGCCATTTTGCATTTTTCAGAGCATTTTCCGGGCACAATACAAGGTGATTGGGATTCCTTGAACATTCCATAAGAGATAACTAAACTTTAATTTACAAAAAGTTAATAACAAGTACTTTTTTTTCATTTTTTCGAGAACTGAGCTTTTCCCATTCAAACCCCCATGTTAATTTCAAAAGCCTGGACATGAACCAATTAGACAATATGAAAAAATAATGTGATCGATTCAATTTTTTGTGAGTTTTTAAACAATTGTTTATTGTTTAAAAGTAACTTTTGATGAGAATAAGGCAGAAAAATGTAGTTTTATGAACATTTTTTAAACAACCTCCATCCAATTTTAGTATGAATAGTATTTTTACCACTGTCTCATAATTGTTTGAACATTTAACATTTTGTTTAAAACAATTGTTTCCCCAAATTATTGAAAAATTTTAATCGATTGTGTTGGTTTTCTATTTAAACAAATTAGTTCATGTTATGTCCTTAGAGAAGGTAATTTTTTATATTATAAAAGTTTGATTAATTTTGAAATTAACCGCAATTAGCAACTCAAGAAAAATAGACGTCAACTCAATTACGGTCGGTAGTGCATAAATTGAATTGACGAACTTAAACGGAAGTAAACTTTAGACTGGATTAATTAAGAGGAACACCCGTCAATTTTCAACTTTCTGAAATATTAATAGGTCAAATAATAATAAATGAAATTTTTAACTGAAAATGTTCACTTCAAATCACTTATTATCTCTCTAAAATTAAAAAATTAGGAAGCCGTTTAAGAAAAGTTTCAAACATTGAACATAACAAATTATAAATATTTATTTAAATTAACTGCCTAAATCAAATGAATTCATATTTTTTTAATTTTTAAATATTACACTTACCAAAGAAAAACCAAATGTAGGCGTATGCAATGTCGCCAGTTTCTGTGGCTTCTCTATAGCGACAACATTTTCCATCTTTAAAATAGAGACCAAATCCAAAAAGTGGTAACGTAGTTAATGCCAAAGCTCCCAACCAAAGTGCCAGCATAAATCGAACTATCATTGGAAAAGTCACGCGCTGCAAAATACAAAAATAGGAAAACCAAAATTAGTTTGTAACACAGTTCATTATTTCTTTTTAAATCTGTCATCTTTTATAAATCTATAGATGATATAATTTTCTCATTTTTTAGGGAAAAAAATCGTACGTTCGATTCTGCACGCATCAGCTTTTTATTTGCTTAGGGTCTTCCAACACGTTTTTCTTAATTTGCGGAAGTAAGTTTTATCAGTGACCTCAACTCTAAGGGGTAAAGAATCCTATAAGGCTTATATCCTTATAGGCTTATCTACTCGTGTTTCGGCAAAATCGCGCACAATAAAACGGAAAAGACCCTTCATGTTTTTTTCCGGAAAAACTACCTGGATCTGCTTTTGAAATTCTTACACGATCAGCTGCAAAGAAACATATTCAACAAGCAAACAAAAGTTTCCACTTGATTTTATATTTTTAAATTGACGGCCCAAAACGTACTGCAGACCCAAACGTACCGTCTCATACCCAATCATTATTTTTGTTTATCCTCATTTAAATGGAACTTTGAGTATGATTTTATATTTAAAATAAAAAACTTGAAACTTTAAGAATATTTATTCCTCTCAGAAATTCGATATATACATTTTTATACCAGAGAATCGGTTTTCAACCCTGATATTCGACCCACAGCGTCTTATAAGTGATATTGAGATAGGAGAGGCTATAAATAGAACATTAAATGTACTGAAAGGATCCCTTTACTTTTATATTTGAAAAATGAAAAATTTCAAGTACTATATGTATCAATGTTTCTATATTTAAATACCAGGGTTGCTACACAAACCCCATTTCGAAATATCCTTAATTTTGCCTAAACAATTTGTAATTTTCCATGACATTTCTAAATTTTTCTTTTAAGTATAAAAATAATGTTACACCTGGGATATCAAAAATGTTAATGCGAAAAAAATTTTCGTTCCTAAATATGTTTTCAACACTTTGAGCGACAACAATTATACATAATTTTATAAGGGGTTATCCACAAATTACCGAAGGCATACGTAAAATATATGAATTTTCAACCAAATAGATGAGTTTTCAACTCAAATAGATCAATTTCAAACCAAAAATACAAGAAGTAAATTTTCAGTGAAAACAATTAATTTTTTACCAAGAAAAAAGGAATTTTTAGCAAAACAGATAAAATATTTACCAAAGTGATAAATCTTCGATAAAAAAATGGATTCTCTCAAAGAAAACTGTAAATGTTGATATTTCCACACACAAAAATCTCATAAAAAAATGTTGAATTTTCAAGCTAAAAAGTCGAATTTCCTGTAAAACAGTTGAATTTGCAAGTCAAAAATATGAATTTTCTACTAAAATAATTCAATTTTCAGTCCAGCAACGAGTTTTCAACAAAACAATTAATGAATTTCAACTAACAAAGATTATTCAAAAAAGCAATAGTAACATTTTCAGTTAAAAATGTTAATTGAGAACTAAAAAAACGAATTTTCAACAAAATAGTTAAATTTGTAACCAAAGAAATGAATTTTCAATTAAAATGATGAATCTTCAACCGAGAAAATTAATTTTTCACCAAATAGTTGAATTGTCAACCCTAAAGATGAATTTTCTACCAAAAATAGAATATTTGAATTTGCAGTTAAAAAAATAAATTTCCACCAAGAAAATAACAATTTTTCAACAAAATAGTTAAATTTGCAAGCAAAGAAATGAATTTTTAACCAAAAGTAAAATAGTTAGTTTTTCAGTAAAAAAATGAATTTCCAACCAAATAAAATAAATATTCAACGAAATAGTTCGATTTTCAACCAAACAGTTGAATTTAAATCAAGAAAATTAAATATTTATCAAAAAATATAAATTTTCTACAAAAAATAAAATAGTTAAATTTCAGTTAAAGAAGTAAAATTTTAATTGAAATGATGAATCTTCAATCAAAATAAAATGAATTTTGAAACAAATAGTTGAATTTTCAACTCAAAAGATTGATTTTCTACAAAAAAGAAAAATTTTCAAAAAAATACATGAATTTTCAACTAAAAAAGATACATTTTCAACCAAAAACAGAATAGTTGAATTTTCAGTTAGGAAAATAAATTTTCAGCGACAACAAAAAAAACAAATTTTCAACAAAACAGTTAAATTTTCAACCAAAGAAATGAATTTTCAACCAAAAAAATGAAGTTTCAACTAATGAGACAACTTTTATGCTAAAAAATACGAATTTTCAAAAAAATAGTAGAATTTTCACCTAAGACTGATAAATTTTCAAATTAAAACACAATAGTTAAATTTTCAGTAAGCAAATGATTTTCAACTAAATAAACTAAATTTTTAACGAGATAGTTAAGTCTTACATCAAACAGATATGAATTTTCAAACAAGGCGGTCGAATTTCAATTAAAAAAATTTTAATTTTTGACAACAAATATAATAGGTAATTTTTCAGTGTAAAAAATTAATTTTTAATATAAAAACTAATTATCAGCCAAAGAAATGAATTTTTAAACATAAATATGAATATTGTCCACTGAAAAAGATAAATTTTCAACCAAACATGGAATAGTTAAATTTTTAATTAAAAAAATTAAATAGAAAAAATATATAATTTTTAAGAATATAATTCGATTTTGAATTAAGAAAAGTTTTTTTTTAACTAAAATGATGAATCATCAGCCAAAAAAATGAATTATTTGAAAGTAGTTCCACTTTCAACTAAGTAGATGAATTTTCAACCAAAAAAGATGAATTCTCAACGAAAAATGTAATAGTTGATATTTCAACCAAAAGAGACAAATTATAATAAAATAGTTGAATTATCAACCAAAACAGATTAATTGTGAACCAAACAGTTGTAATTATAACCAAAAATATGTAATTTCTACCAAAATAGATGAATTTTCAACTAATCAAAAAAATCCCTGACTTTCTCTAACTTTATGGAATTCCCTCACCTGTAGCAACCCCGAATACTAATAAAAAATAGGACTTTCATAAAAATTTCTGATACATAATGAATAGACGACACTTATATTTTCTATGATATTTTTAACTTTCAGAGAGATAATTTCTTTGAAATTGATACCTAAAGGGGATTATTTAAATTATGTGTGGGATTATGTGTAAAGGCGACTTTTTTTTCATTTTAATAACAAAAAAATATTCAGGTCGAAAATAATTACTTCAAATTATTTTTAAGTTCTTAATTTCCATAGATTATGTTTTTATGTTTATTTATAATTCAGTGGAAAAAGGAAGCCAATACAATTATAATAGGTCGTTACTATTCGATACGAATCGTAACAATTTATTTATATAGCGCCCAAAACGGATGAGGCGAAACGCAGATCGAATTTTGATTAATTTCGTCTCCTAAAATGTTGTCAAATAAGTTCATCATTCAAAAATCGAGAAATTTGTAATTTACCTTTTTTTAATTTGCAACATTATCAATTTTTATTTGCATAATATCGAATTCGCTTATGAAATGCTCAGTTTTCCAAATTACAAATTAAAAATGATAATTCAATTCTAAATACCTTGTTTTAAAAATGATTTCATTTCTAATTGGTGAATTTGAACAATTATTCTCCTTATTTTTCATTGAAATTTCAAAAAGTATTAAATCATAAATTATTCGTATTTGTAATTTAAAATTTTTAAAGTATCTAATAGTTTAAACTTGTTCATAACTCTCAAACATTTCCATTTTAAAAGTATACAATTTGTAAAGTTTCATTTTTATTATATCAAATTTTATTTGTCCTAAACTAAGAACTGTTTATTTTTGAAATTTTTAATTTTAATATTTCGAAATTCTTGAATTTTCAATTTAAAAATATTAGAGACTTCGAATTATGTATACATATTATGTATAAAAACTCCGAGAACTTCAAATTTCTCTTCAATTGTTAAATTCATTAGTTTCTCATTTTAATTACATAATTATGAAATTATTTAAGTTTTCAGGCCTGAAATTTAAAAAAAATCCATTTTAATGGCCTTTAATTAAAATTGTTTAATTAGAAACGCTTGACTTTCTTCTTTGGTTAGGCTTAACTTTGTAATGTCTACATTAAATCAAGGCTATTTTTGGCTTAAATCTAGATTTAAACACATTTTTTGTCTTAAAACAAGACCCACTTTCTAAAAATATTTTTTTTTCTACAATTGCGAACAATAACTATAGAATTTTGGACACGTGAATAAAAAATTGTTTCACTAATAGGAAAGGCCTTCATTTTGAGGTTGTACGATTTTGAAAGATTTAAAATTGATAACACATAACAATTTCTAATATTTCAATCGAAAATTATTTTATTATGAATGCTTCAATTTAAACTTGTTTTAGTTTCAAACGGCTCATTCTTGAAATTGGACTATATTAACGTTTCTAACCTGAAAGTTTAAAACTTGTAATAATTTAAAAGTGAAACTGGCCTGTCAGTTTTAATACTTGAATATGAAAATATTCGAATGAGAACGTTTTTAATTGAGAATTCTTCAACTATTAAAGCTTTAAATTCAAAGTAAAATAATTGTACAATCTGGAAGTATTCACGAACACAAAATACTATACACTGTAAACTTGAATCTACTCATTTATGTAAATCAGTGATTGAATTCTAGCCATGAATTATTTATTTTTTATATTTTATCATAGTAAAACTTGCTAATTCAAAAATAAAAATAACTGATCTATAACTAGAAATCAGTCACTGAGTGAAATTAGTAAAAAAAATTTACATATTCAAATTTAGAGAGTAAATTATTCCATTTCACATGCTTATCATTTATTGGAAATTTGTTTATCGAAATCTTTGTAGTTTAAATTTTCGAGACTGAGAAATTCAGAAGGCTATCAATTCCAATTAAGTTCTGTATAAACTAATTTACAATTATTTTGTTCAAAATTTTTAATTTTCACATTTTTTTTTTATTAAACACTTTCTATAGTAGAATAGTTCAATTTTTTTGAGTGTCTTTCTATTGCCAAAAATGCATTTGCAAACATCACAAAATGTCAATTCAATGTGGACGAAACGAAACCATGAAAGATTATATTATATATTAGCGTGGGTCGAACATAAAAAATTCTGGAATTCGAAATTGATACAACGCGAAAAAATAGCTTATTGAGACCCTAAAAAAGTATAATTGATTTGGAATCCATAGATATACAGATTGGTTACCCGCGCTCGAAAAGAATGTTTAAAAAATTTCTTGTTAGCAGTTTAAAAATTTTGTTGAGTTTCAATTTTTTCACATTCCTTGAGGCCAAAAAAGGCTTCCCAATTTTCTGCGGATTTTAATCGATCATTTTCTAAGAAATAATTCCTATTTAAATCACCCCTGTTTTCAGAAAAATATCCTCACACCTTTGCAGATAGGAGACACCTTTTTTTCAGGTATCTGAAAACTTTCCAGTGACAAAAATGCACTTAGAAAAAAGCCTAGACCCAGGAATCGAAACTGGAAATTCAGCAAATTTTTAACGTTTTTATTTTGGTATTTAATTAAAGTATCTTTATACATAACTTGCGGTTTAAAAAAATTTCTGAGCACGCGTGGGCTTTTTTAGCATAGAAATACAATAGAAAGAAATCAATAAGACCCAGGAATTAAAATTAAAATTACAGCAATCTCTCAAAATTTTGAATTTGCTATTTGATAGAATTTTTTTACGAATGTATTTCGATGCCAAAACGCCCACAAATGCTCAGCAAACATTCGTTGCATTTCCAATTTCGATTCTTGGGTATTGACAATTTTTTTCTACTGTATTTCTATTCTAAAAAGCTTAAAACTGATCAGCAAATATTTAATCTACAACTTATAAAGATAATTTCATTAAATACCAAATTCGGAATTTTCAAAATTCACTGTATTTCCAATTTTGATTCCTGGGTCTTGGCGATTTGTTTCCTAATGCATTTTTGTCACTGGAAAGTTTTCAATTACCCGAAAAAATTCTACTTCTTCAAAGGTATTGTGAATTTTTCCGAAAACAATGGTGAATTAATTAAGAAGTATCTCTTGGAAAATGGTTCATTAGGAAATGCAACAAAATTGGGAAGACATCTTTGACCTCCAGAAATGCAAAGAAAAATTAAAACTTAAAAAAATTTTAAAACTCTGCAAACAAGACATTTTCGACTTACCCTATTATATATAATTATATATATATATATATATATATATATATATAAATGTTATAATACAAGATTAATATAAATCACATTTGCATAAAAATGAAAAAGATCAAAACTTTTGACAAATTTTCCTCTCAGAACCCACTTCATTCTCTTATATATATAGGATAATGTTGCATAATCCAGTCATAACGTATTAAATTAATTATTATATCTCTAATAAGGCTAGGCATAAAGACTGGACAATATGCTGATTGTGAGTCGCGGAAAGAGTTTCTTGCTCTGAATGGGAGGTCTTACTCTTAATCATATCCTAAGCTACTCTTAATTTTTATTCAAACGAATCTCTAGAATTAATTAGAAATTTTAATTGCACCGTTAATTATACCGTTTATGATCTTGGATTTTAAAATTTGGGACCGCAATCTATAGATATGAAGCCGTAAAATCTGGATATTAATATTTATGATCATGGATTATAAAACTTAATATCTAGATTTTTTCTGACTAAAGCTTTTTTTAGAATTTTTTTAAATTACTAGGGAAAATTAGTACATCAGTGGCCGTGAATAAATGATTTTTGATCCACTAGTCTAAACAATCATTCAATCGACAAAAACACTATTTCACTACGCCAGTCGACAACATAACATCAAAATTCAATTTCAACCAAGTAGATGAATTTTCAAACAAATAGTTCAATCCTTAACCAAAACATATTCATTTCCAACCAAACAGTTGCATTTTTAACCAAAAAAGATTAAACTTCTGATATACGCCTTAAGCGCAAGATATTAAAACCGATACGTGAATTCAAGGATTGGGTGATCTCCACTGC
>CAKNYM010031181.1:0-55864 GCA_932195095.1 Andricus curvator
TATATATATATATATATATGTATGTATATGTAATTATGTATGTATATATTCACCTAAGCAGATTTTAGAGATTGAGATTTAGATTGAATTTATTATTTCAGAATTAATTAATTAATTATTAATGACTTAATTGTTTTTATTTAGATTTTCTAAAGAAAAGTGCTTTCTAGTATTCCCTTGATATTTTAAAAAAAGAATGGAGAATAGAATGGGTAATAAAATCCAAGATAAGAGAGTAGAACTTTCGTCTCGACATTTCTTTTTTCTTCACTTTCGACCCTTTTATCTTATATCTTTCTTTTTTATTACAGCAAGGATGAAATTTTAAACCTCGAGGAGGCCTTTCGGCCTCCAGTTTAGAGACAAACTTTTATATATGTATATAAGTAATATCTAGTATGGGCATTTTAAGTGGTTTACGGATAATCTTTTAAGGATTCGTGGGCAGTTTGACCCTCCGGGTCAACTCGGAACTAATTTCCCGTATGTGGGGCGTTAAATTGAGGATTCTAGGTCCAAATTTAGTATGGATTTATCAGAAAGGTCTAATAAAGTCTCACCAAAGACTATACTCGTTTTTTTATTTTCAAGAAAGATATGAGTTCATTCACCTTCCTGCCATTTTTTTCTTATCTTAAATTTCGGTTTGAAGATGCTTACGTTTAGGTATGAAATGTGAGTCTACCCTTTTTTCTTATTTATTATTATTATCTACATCTTTTTTTATTTCGCTATTCTTACTTTTCCGAAAGAATTTTTATTATGCTTTTTTCTCGTTTTTCTTATGTTTCTTCTTTATAGCACTACTTTCTTTTAATGCACCTTGTGTCTAATTTTCCTTTCTTAGAAAATGATACTTCTCAATTTTCTTTACATTATTCTTCTTCCAATTTATTTAATTCTATTCTGAATTTCAATGCAAGTTTTTAACATTCTAAGATACGGATATTTACATGACTGCTTTACATTCGCTACTTCTTTTCCATTTCTTCCTTTAAGATTTTTTCCTACTCACCCGAATCTAATTAAATGAATTTCTTTTTTTTCTTGTCGAAGAAATAATTTAATTGTGAATTGAAATACAATATATTTTTTCATAAAAAACAAAATTTGTGTGTAGTCCAAAAAATATTCCTCAATTTAGTGGACGTCAAAACCACCCCTATAGTTTGACCGAGAATATCTCAGGTTATAAAGCCAATAGTGCTAATTAGAAAACCAGTTACTATTGTGTGAAATCAAATGATGTTTGGATCTAACTGAGATAGGAAGTCAAGGAACTCAAAAGCAAGGTCTGTGCAATGCGATTGTTTTCCATAGGCTTGTTATTGAGGTGACAAGATCATGACGTGTTCCCACATAGCACGCTATATTCTACTCACATTCCGGGAATATTTCCGCGGAATATTGTATCCACTTTTTAGGAACATTGAAATATCCTAATTGGGCGATATTTCCGTGTAATGTGGCATGAATATTTCTGAGGAATATTGTGGCAATGAACATTTCTGTCGGACTCCCCCTGAATATAGCTTTGCATTTTACCTGAATTTGCCTATGGAATGTTGCCCGAATATTGCCCTGCAAGTGTGTGAAATGTTCCTGTCAAATATTGACGTATTATTGACAAAGGTTTTTAGAAAATTGTTATCTAAAGTTGCTGGGATACTCCTTTGAAAGTGTTTGGAAAATTGCAATGAATGAAAATCTATTGATGATAGAGTGTAGAAATTTTCCTGGGACAGTGTTTTACTGTTTTTGACGTCCATTACTTATTCTCGTACCTAATCAAACTTGAAATATATGTATATTCAAATTGATTTTTTACATATATTTCGCAACCTAGTCGCGTCTCTCTTTTGTACGCCTAACCAAAGAATGTATATGCTCTCTCTCTTTCTCTCTCTCTTCTCTCTATGCACTCTCCTCAAAACTCTTGATGATTCTCATGATGATTCACATCTGCCGTGTGGCCCCACTGCCACACACAGTTTTGAATTTTTTTGTATATGTCTTTTGGTTTATATGTCTAATAATATCAACTTCCAAAATGGTACACTTTTTTAATTTTGTATGCCAATCGATCGTATGGGTACATTGAAGCTTTTACGGGGGCACGTTTGCTCGAATTTGACACAGTTTCGCACATAGAAATCGAAAAAAAAAAATTTTGTATATATCTTTTCGTTTATATGTTTCATAATATATATACAAGTGTTTATGCTAAATTTTGATTTCTTGATTTACAAATCAGTTAAAAGAAATGGTCTATTTCTTCAAAATTTTTGAGAAATCCGGTTCCAATAATTCATATTGTCAAAAATGTGGTTTTCTTTGATTATATATAAGCCATAACGTGCAAAAGATAATTCACAGAAGGACGTGATTGCGCAAAACGTTTGAAGATTCAGGAAGATGTTGACATTTTGCACGGTCTCATTTTTTGCGGGTATAACCTTAGAGTCAAAGTTTTTTCAAAGAGATAA
This sequence comes from Andricus curvator, assembly GCA_932195095.1. Taxonomy (NCBI): domain Eukaryota; kingdom Metazoa; phylum Arthropoda; class Insecta; order Hymenoptera; family Cynipidae; genus Andricus; species Andricus curvator. Next base: position 2,487 of record CAKNYM010031181.1, read on the forward strand.
CGTCATGCTGTTAGTTTCAATGTCTAACAAGTGACTCTTTGATCCTATACCGGTGGTCCTACTTGATGGAATATGTGTATCAATTGGATTTTTTTCATCAATTTTCACTTCAAAATACCAATGGTACTAATTCGAAGAGAGTTATAGTGTGATAATGATGAATAGTTAAAAAGTATGTCGTAACTGAAAACTAAAGAGGTTTAGATTAGGAAGCGACAGCAACCGCTGCATGTTTTACACAGAATCGCTCGTATCGGACACGGGAGTCGTGAAAGCGTGAGCAACAATGTATATCTAACCTTGTATAACATTATACAGAAACTCGTGCTCGGTGGGCAAACTCACTGGTGCGGCGCAGTTATGCTAATTTATGCTAGGAACCAGGTTGGAGTCGCACGAGTCCCGACCTAACCTCACGTGACTGCTTTCTGGCTACCGCGATCTTTTGCACTCTTAAATGTGTGCGTATGTCTAAGGGTGTGCAAATGCCCTGGTTTAGTTGCTTTCGGCTATGCGTCCGTTGAAGTATCTGGAAAAATAAAAAAAAATAAGGAAGAATCGGAAAAGGAGGAAAAGTGGAGAACAAAATAGAGAGTATTAAAATTGGACTGAGAGGTATTTCTAATATTGTACATACTTGAAAGAGGTGTGACTACAAACACAATGAGAGGAAAATGAAGGAAGGATGTAGAAATCAAATTTTGACCATTGACATCTGACCTCTGACGTCTAGTTGATCTTCTATCCTTGATCTCTGAACTGTGAAATCTCACCTTTAAGCTACTACTTCTTATATATGACCTGTTACCTCTTTCCTTTGACCTTTCATATTTGTCCTTTGTACTCTGACCTTGGACCTCTGATGTCTAAGATCTAAGACCTCTTAGACCTCTAGCCTTCGACATCTCGCGTCTAAGCTGATCTTTTCACCTTTGAACCATAACCTCTGAGATATGGCCTCCGACCTTTGACCTCCGACCTATACACTTTTTCATTTCAGTTTCAATGTTTAATTCCAACTAAAGTGTATTTAAGTATAGTACCGTATCTGGGAGGCAACAAAGATTCCAAAAATTGATAAGACTTGCAAAGAAAATTGAGGGTGATAGAATTTGGACTCTTTCTTTTCCCGCAAGCAAGACGAGCAGAATCTCGTTAATGTGCGACGCGTGCTCACACCCAGTCGTATGTAAGAAGCCTTATGGGATTTTCAGACGGCAGCTAGACCGCAAACCCTTACACGTTTTGAGAGAGCTTTGCTATTATTGCATTCCCAGCATTTTCTGTAGTTCCTCTATTCGAAAGAAGACCGACAGATCCATTTACTGAGAGCCTTCGATCGTGCTAAGTTGCTGCTAGTAGTGTAAATATTTTCAAGCTTTAGGAACTATTTCCTTTATTTGATAGTTGATGGCAAATTGGATTCTACTTCTAAAACGGATTTTAGAAGAAAAAGAGTGTTTCAGAGGTCGGAAAAGTATTTTTCGCGGATGAATTGATGGGATAAGGTGAATAATCCGGGTTTGGAATTAAAACTTTATTTGTAATAGTGTTAATTGAAAAGTTACTATACTCAGGAAATACATCAAATTAACGCTAAGGCATTGCCATTTTCGAATAATGGTAATACAAACAAATAACACTACTGTAATAAAATTATTGAATTTTTCTTTATATCGGCAAACATCATAACATTATGTAACAAGTTTAATATGTTTAATTAATTATTTTTCAATTTGAGAAGTTTTTTTTTCGTATTCTTGTATAAAGTTAATTCAAACGATATATTTGATTCAGGCTAAGTAGTTTCAATTGAGTGGTAATAAGTAAAAAATTAATAAATGAAAATAAATAGGCCGCGTCAATTTGTATGAAAAAGAAGTTTTTGGCATCAATCGATTCGTAAGAGAAAGCTGCGTCTAACTGTGTTAATAAAAATTATTAATTATTAATATTTATTGCAAAAAGCGATTGTTTATATATGAGGGAAGTCGAAAAAGTTAAAAAATACAACATAAAAAGATACACAAAGCACTTTGCGTGTCCTAAAATTTGTACAAGGCATGTAATACGTGATCAGCATACAAATAAAAAAGAACCTAAAGAACTTTGTGTCTTTTTTGCCTTGTAAAAGTGACCGAGTGCAGAGCGAATTTACAAACGGAAATCCAAGGGAAATAAGTCCCGGTTAGATTCGGCTATACACCAGCGACGATCGTTCGGGTAAGTTCGGGACACCTGCTGAACACACAGTGTCCCTTACGTATGCTTTGTTGTTGTATTTTGAGACCGTGCTCGAGCCAGGGTTGCCAGGTGACCGAACACTGAAATCGCCATTTTTATGGTTGGAAATCGCCAAATCATCGCCAACCTTAGAAATTCAAATATCGTGAGAAAAGAGCCAATTTAAAAATATAGTTGCCAACTTGTAATTTTCACTAATCGACACAAAATAGCCAGCTCAAATACAAAATCGCCAGATTTTTCACTATAATCGACGCAAAACTGCCAGATTTTTCAGTAATCGCCAAAAAATAGCCAGCTCAAATTCAAAATCGCCAGAATAGGCGCCAGTCGCCAAACCTGAAAATTGGTCGCCATCTGTAAAAAAAAATCGCCAATACTGGCAACCCTGGCTCGAGCTCTTCGATAAAGGCATCGTCTGGAAGTGACTTTATGTTCTTTTTGCCTTGTATTTTCGACTTTCCGCGACTAGTAAAAAATCGCAAGTCCATTTTGTAATAGAAATTGCCTAAAGAAACCATTTTTATTGGAAAATATGAAAGAGCACATTATTCTTACCAAAATAGTGTATCCAGATTATTCAAAATTTTATTCGATGTTAGAGTTCATTACTCTCTAAATTTGAATTAGTAAAATATAACTGATTGTCAGTTAAATTCTACTAATTGCTGTAGCTAGAACTGAGTCACTGACTATTAGTAGAATTGTATTGATTGGATTAGTGAAACGAAAATTACTAATTGAATCAGTTATATGTATGTACCTGCAGCAATATAACTGATTGATCAGTTATAGTTGTATTGAAAAAATCAGTTAATTTTAAGAGGTTATGTTCCAAATATATTTGCGCATCATTTTTAGATGTGAAATTGTTTAAACTTTAAAATTTGTTCACACATGTAATAATAATTTCCTATTCATGTATTAAAATGAAAATTTCAAAATGCACTTTAATATTATAAATGATATTGGAGTATAAACAAAAGCTTAATTCAAAAATTGTTCCTCTATAAATTTATTCTAAGCCTATAACTGATTCACTGCAGTTACAATATAACTGATTACTTCAGTTACGGTATTTTTACTGTTAAAATTAGTAAAATTCCGAAAATAACTGATTCATCATTAAAAATGAAGTGTGCTGAATGAATTAGTAAAATTTCTACTAACTCAAATTTAGAGAGTAGGCAAACAGATTTTCTCGATTTTCTCAGTTCGAGTGAGATTGGACTTATGTATCTTTTTAGTTTGTACGGCAGTTTAAATCTTAGAAAATAATGGAAAATTCTCTTCAGGATATTTATGGTCGATTTTTTTCAGGAGATTAAACACAATGTATGTATCATAGGGTCCATAGAAGAAATCAAAGATCGCATGAACCAATGAAGCGCAAAAACAACCCACGTGACCTTCCATGAGGGAAGGAAAAGAGCAGTTTACGATGCGACATTAAATCTTCGTACATTTTACCGTCCGTTACTTTTAGAGGTCACGGATGCGAAAACGTGAACACGCCCCATACCGACGCGACGTCTTTACGGTTGAGGATTAATTCAGACGACTTCCTGAAATGTCATGTTATCGCTCGAACGCAAACGCAAACGCGTATATGCGTTCTACTGTGCTATCATAAGATGGAGCTATGCTCGGTCCTATGTTAGCCCATGGAAAGCATCTACGCGTTTGCGTTTGGGTTAGAGCATGCCTAGACCCTTAAGGACTTACTCTCGATCCCCTTCAGTAAAGCAGTTTTTTTTCCTTGAGAATTAAAATTAATTTCCAAAAAAAAAACATTCAAAAACTGAACATCAAAATAATTCATTACCTTCTAGGGATTTTTAAAAATCTAGTGAATTCGAAAATTTTCTAAAACCTTTAGTAACGCCAAGTTTTACTTCAATATGGTTGTTTATTAACCCAATGGTGCAAAATTGATGACTATAAAACCAAACATTAAAAAATGTATGCTGATAACACAAATGTTTCTGAAACTTAAACGATTTAGAATTGAACGAAAGAGAATTTAAGAATTCTGAATTTCAACTTCAAAATTAAAATAACTAAAATGCTGCGAAGGCGTTATACAACAACCGATTTACGAATTCCTAGAATTGCTGGCCCACGCAGTTTCGCAGTGAGAGTGGAGCCCCTCGGGGTCGAGGGGCGGTGCTAAACAAGGCGTGAAACACCAGCAGCGTAGCGCCAAAGGGGCAGTGAACGGTAACTCACGCGCGTACATTGCATAATAGGTTCCAAGCCGCTGACTGTTTACGTTTGGAGGCCTCCGATTGAGGATCAAGGCCAGTGCGAGCCATCCCGGAAACTGTTCTCATTTCAAAAGTTGAGTGTATTTATAAATGATGAACAAGTGGGGAAAGTATTACACAATAAATTAAAGTTAAAACATTTATTTAAACAATAGCAGTACCATCAGATGAATTACATTAGCAATCAATCATATATTTTATACTTTCTTAAAACGTTGGAATTTTTATTCAGATGGTATTATACTGGTACGAAATGAATATTTACACTTCAAGCCTTTCCGATTAATGGTCAAAGGACATATTTCATGATTTCATGGAACAACAATCCAAAACTGTTATTCAAAAATATTTTTGTATTTATGCTGTATTATTTTACAAAATGTTATACAAATTTGTCGACCTCTAAACAGTTTAGTATTCAAAATGCAACCATGACAGGCATGGCTACAAACTATCATAGCCAAGAAAACTGCGAATAATTTCACTTGATTTTTTAGTAAAAGGCACGAATTTGCTTATTAATTTGAAAGTCGTTTGCTAGGTAGCACTTACTTTTTTTTACTTATAATCTAAAAGCAAAAAAATTCTTTGATACCCAAGATTAACTTGCCAACAATTTATTCACCTCGTACCAAATGACATTTCTCATAAAAACACGTAAAATATATTTTTTATTAAAATCAAGAGAATTAATCATTAGAGAAATTTTGAGACCAAATTTGAAGGAATCGAAGGAACCTGTGAAAAACTAGTGAAAGGCATTCAATTCCTTGAAAAATGAGCATCTGTTAGCGGAAAGAATTTTCATCGCCATATCAATAACATGTTTTTCAATTTAAAAATAGCAGGTAAGTTGTGAAAAGGCTGATATTAAAACTCTTTTTTAATATTGCCACCCATAAAAAGCACTACGGAACGTTTTCTTTAAAACCTAGTAACTTTTTTCCATTATTCAGTTCATATTGGTGTCTGCCTCGTACTGGTTTCCCCTATTTCTACTTGAAAATTTTCAGATTGAAGCCTTTAAAGATAAAATTTTTTTAATTGATAGCTAGCATTCAATCGTCTAACTTTTAAATGTTGAGCCATTAAAATTTAACATAGTATTATTCTAATTCTAGCAATAAATTGAAAACTCTGAAGCCTTCAAACACTGAAAATGAAAAAATTTCTCAAACGTTAAAAATGTTAAAATTTTAGTAGTCAAAATTAGCAATTAAATAATTTTCAATTTATCATTGGAAATTTGTATTTTAAAGTTCATAAAATCTAATTATAAATCGCAGCGTTAAGACAGTAGAAATGGAAAACATTATACAAACGAAATTTCCCAATATTATTCAAACATTAGGAACTAAAAATTCATCAGTTTCAAGGTGCAACCATTAAAAAAACATCTAATGGCAGAAGTTATATTTTGTGATTCTTCAAAATATAACTAAATATTCTCTAATAGGTTGGAGGTGAAACTAAAGAATGAAGTGTTTAAAGACTCAAAAATTTTAATATTTAGCAATTTTGTTAATTGTTTAAATTTGTATCATTGAAATTTTAAAACCTCAGGAAAGAGGAAAACAAAATATGTAATTAATTAGTACTAAATAATTCACCAACTCAAAGGTTATATTAATACTTATATTTTAGCAGCCTCAACTTCCAAGCACTCAGAATTTCAGAAATGAAAATTTGTAATTTATTTCCAAAATGTTATCTCTAATAATCTTAAAGGTAGTTGTCAGAAAGTTGACCACTTTAATTACCAGTCATTTTCTACTTATTGAAATCGTATGAGACTTCGTTTAGGAATTATAAACAAAAATGGACGCACAATTTCTTGTCACCTACCTGTCCCAAACTACAGATTTGAAATGAAAAATTGCTAACTTATATTCACAACTTTTTTTTTAATTTGAGATTAACAGAAAATATAACTTATATTCAGTTGAAAAAGAGAATACTCAGAAAGAGGGTTCAATGTTTTGGAGTGAAGAATTTTAAAGTTCTCTTCAAAATCTCTCCCACAATTTTTTCGTCCCATCATCCGAAGTTGCTATTTTAAGTGAAAACTCGAAAATATTTAATTAAACTATTCAAAATAGGCGCAAAAATGATTGATTTTATATTTACGAAGCTTTTTGTATAGTTTGAAATCGATCTATCAACGTTGGTTGTAGATAATAATGATAAACAGTGTTCACTATTTTTGTATAATACTTTTATAAAATACTAGCTCATCCTCCATAATAATTTATCTTTTAAGAAAATAAAAGGATACTTTTAAATGCTGAAGATATAAAATCAAATAAATCGCTAAAGTACTCATCTTTTCGATATTTTAAAATATGTGTATACCTGTTCTGTAGATATTTTGAAAAGAGTTTTGAAATTCTTATTAATTTTTATGGTCGCATATTACGTCATCCCGCCTGTAGGTTGGAACCATTCCTTTTTAAAATGCACACCCATCACAAATACATTCCTTGAGTTCCATATTTGGATACTCTCTATTAGGAAGATTAGACTTAAATAAAAATATATATTTTGATTTGTTTGAAAATGGTTAGTTTTACTACAATCAATATATGTTTTACATTTTAGTGCTATAAAACAGGGGAAAAAAGTAAATATAATGAATCTAGTCAATGTTTCGTAACATTTTATACGCAAATCTCCTTTTCTACTAATAGTTGCTTTTGAAGGGAAAGTTGAATAAAATGTACCATGTTTATGATCGATTATAATTATAGATGAGTTCTTCCAGAACAATTATTTTTCGTAAGTTCAACTTCGATTCTTTAGCAGGTACCAATAATAATATTCTTGCCGTTTGAAAAAAAATTCTTTTTCGAAAGTCCCTTAGATTTTAAGGCTTTACGTCATGAAATTTTTATTTTAATAGAAAAAATTACCTGCGTAGTTTTTTTTCTATAAAAAAGTATTTTAGGACACGCTGAAACCAGTTGTTAAAAATTATTAGTTTTTTAAAATAAAAGTTTCAGCTACAGAATGAATTGAGAAAGAAGTTTAGTGTTTTTCCAACATTTTATGAAAAATATTTCAATTTATTATGAAGGAAAATCTTTAGGAACTACATTATAGAGGAGAAAAGTAAACTTGGTACTCCGAATCTCCCAGTTTCTGATATTTAAAACCTTTGATACCATACATTTGTCATAAGGAAAAAATTATTGTACCAAAATATTGTTCTAAAAAATTATATATCAAAAAAATAGTTTATTTATATTATGAAAGGATTAACTTACCGAAACGAGAAGAGCTGCAGCACGCCGCGAAAAATGTCTAGAATCGTCATTCCATCTTGCTTCATAAATAGACCTACAAAAAAATAACATCATTTTAGCATTTCCTTTAAAGCGACCCTCTCTAAGGATTGAATAATATTATTCAAAAATGATTCTTCCTCTAGATTGTGAATAATTGTTTTAATAATTTCAAAGGCAACTTTCTTTCAATTCTTAAGTAATTCTTCTGTTATTTTTTAAAAATTGAAAAAAGATTGGTGATGGCTGTTAAGAAAAAATTATAAATACATCCTACAGAACATAAATTTTGAGCACGTATCCGGAAAATGTTTCTAGCTTAAAATGTTCTTACATTTTTTACTCTCATCAGATTTTTTACGAACCTTTTGATTGCAGGCCAGGAACGGCAGAGGTCGTAAAGCAGATTTAAGAGAAGTACTGTGACGCCAGTTTCCTTAGCTAGCATCGACAGAGCTCCAAGGCACACGCTGCTCCACACATACGCCGTTTGTTGCCTATAATCATACATTTAGGAATTCGTTTGATTAATCCACATATCTCTTTATTTTAAAAGACAAACAACTATGTAATGATACCTCGTGAACGTCTAAATTGATTAGCTAATTACCCAGCTAACACAGTTACTAGTCCGAATAGTCACATAATTGTAACAAGATTAAAAAAACCAGTCACTGGTGACTTCCATGCTGGTCACCCAGTGACAATATATTTCCCACTCAAAGTAGTAACAAATTACAAGCGAAGCAGGTAACATTATCCCGCCATTGTAATCACATGCTTGTAACAAAGTGATGTTTGGAAACGCAACGTGCAATGACAGCTTAACCTCAAAATATACATCGTTTCGGAATTATAATTATGAATATTTTTGCAAAAATGTTGGAAAGGAACATAATTAAACGATAAATAAGTTCCAGAAAAGGGAGATAATATGTGAACAAAGCTTTTATAAAAAAACAGATATTTATCAGCTGAACCCTTACGAAAAAGAAATTACATTACAGAGGTTAGACCCAAAATGTATATGTATAAATGAAGATCGCTGCCGGCTGTTACCGCCATGTTACTAGTCTGACAGGGAACGGTTGCAAACAAGCCTCCCTAGTAAACTACGGTGATTATGCCGTTACCTGCTAGGAGACTGAGATACAAGTAACAATTCCTCTGATAACATGTGATCATTCAGGAACCTTTCAGGATGGTAACAGGTTAGCTGGGTAAGCTAATAAACTCGAGCTCATACTCCGTGCATCGTTTGCATAGCATTTGAAGGTTCGCAGAACAGAACTAGGTAACTAACAAAATCGGAATTTTGCAGGGGAGCGAAATAACGTTCTGTAAAATCGAAAACACAATTTAGAAATAAAACAAAACTTTACTTTCGAGCTAAGGTGTTTCTGAATTTAGGCCAAAAACGCATGATTAAAAAAAAATTATCCAGTTCCGAGAAATATAATGTGGAAGTTTACAATCTCAAAGTGATAGAAACCTAAAATTGGAACAGACTCGGTTGCGCATCACGATAAAGAGTGGAATTTTCAGTTTGAACAAAAAATAAAAATTCACTCCCGAGATTTTTAGTTGTTAAATTGGCAGAAAATGAGTTTTATTAGTAAAAGTTATCCAATTCTAAGTAAATCATTCAATAGATTGTAAGTTCAAATTTCATGGGTCTTGAAAATCGTCCTTGGATAGCGACGAAAAATCTATTTTTTTTATTTGAAGAAATAATAAAAACTTGCTCCCGATATACAAGGAGGCTGAATAAGAATAAAAAATTCTTTCTAAAAAAAAGATTCTGTTCCGGGAAAATAAAGATTTAGAGTGACGGTATGGCACTGCAACAAACGATTTTTTGCTGGAAGATCTATAAAAAGAAGAAAGGTATGTATGCTTCTCTATAAAAAATAAGCGGAAATAATTTTTAAAAATATTTTTTGAATATTGTTCAAATTATTGTTTTAGTAAATGAAGATTTGAGATTTTTGGTTGGAATTTAATTGTTACTCTGATGCTAAAAAAAGTTGTATGTCACACATAGTGTGACATAGTTAACATAGTTATTATAGTTAGTCACATAGTTTTATTATTTCGACCTAAAAATTGTGCTAAAAAAATATATAAAAAAAAACTATTGCAAATAGTTTCATTTCAGGGCTTTTTCTTTGAAAAAGAACTGTGTTATTATTTTACTGTATTTAAAAACTTTGAGGAAGACAAATATGATAAAAAAAAAGGTTCAAAAGAAGGTAAGAGGTCAGCCAATTAAAAAATAAAAGAAGATGAGAGACAAGCACAGAGTCAGTTATCTGGTTTTGAATAACCAATTTTTTTTTATTTTATTAAAAATAAAATTTCGAACAAATCCTTTTAACACAGCATGTATTTGAGTCTTCAAGAATTTTGTATACAAATAGCCAATTTTCACCAAAAATTTTGGTTATCTAGTTCTGCACTGCAACCCTTCATTTGTAATTCTAGGCATTGTAATTCTGATCTCTGTAATAAGAGTGTGCTAGAATTGAACAAATTTGATTGATATTTCTATTTTTTTATTCTATTCCTTTTTAGATTTCTGCTTCCAGAATTTCTGACTGTAGACAAATTCAACTTTTTGTTTCAAGAACAGAATTTGCATTTTTAGAAATTGAATAGAGATTTCATTGAAAAATGCTAATGAAAGTAAAGTGTTTCATGAAGGAAGACGCGATGAATAGCAATGCGAATTTCAAAATCGAGACGCGGTCCGCGTAACTTCATTCAAATGGTCGTGCCACTTTCCAACTCTAAAAGGAGATGAATCATTATTAAAAAAGTTCCTGAGCTTGACATCCCGTAAAGTTAGTTTTCAACACATTTCTCCGCGGAACGTAGTGAGCGACGCTATTCAATGGAAACGAGGACACGACATTTGAATCCGCTACATCTTCTAGATAAGTTTCGAAATACACTTTTAGTTGATTTTTATGAATAATGAGAAAATGCGCAAAAAACATCCCATAATATTCTAAATCATTCTACAATATCTCAGAATATTCTCAAAGAGACCAGAAACTTCTAGATCGAATACATTTCCAATCAGGCAGGTTCTACAATCTACACTTGAAGTCCCAGAATCTCTCTGAAAATATTAAGAGCAGATTTTCTTAAAAAAACTTACACTTATATTTTTTGCTAATTTCGCGGACTAAATATCTTTTGTGGCCAGAAGAATTTTTTTCTCATGGAATCGAATTTTCCAATTTGTCTCGGAACAACCATAGATACGAAAAAATGTTAAAATCAAAGTTTTAACGTCTGAAGAAGTTCTACGGGAAATACCTTTTGTTTTTTTCGCAATACATTGCATACGCGAAAAATTCAAAATGATTTTTTCAGGGAAAAAAATTCTCCCGGCCTCAAAAATGGATTAGCACGCATAAAGTTGCTAAAATGCCTTTTTATATTGGTAAAAGCATTTCAAACATTTTTAAAGAATGAAAAAATTAGATTTTTCAGAAAATATTGTTTTAATGTTTGCAAAATTTAAAGAAAAAAAGAATAAACAATTTTTATCGTACACGATGCAAGATACCGCAAAAGAGCCAGAGGCTCATAGGACTGCTTTAAAAGTGCAAACTTTTATATAAAAATTTTACCATATCTGTCGTTGTTTGCGAGGAATACTAAAAAATTTGATTTCATGAAAACAACATTTTTAAACAAACCTTTAATTACTTTTAGAAAAACCGCTAACATTTTGTGAAATTCAAACTTTTTTTAAAATTTCCTAGCGGATTTAGAAAATAGGCAATGAACGCTATCAGAATCAGAAAGGAAACGGTAAATATCTTACTCAAGTTAAACGATATAGACGTTGAGAAAAAATATTATTAACAAAGCCTAATTTCTTCTAAAATACAAAATATTTTGCCCCGACTGTTTCTGCGACTTTGAGTATCTAGAAATTTCAGAAATGCAGAATAATGTAGAAAATTCTGGAATAGCCTAAAACAATTGAAACATGCCAGAACTAGAATATTGCAGCATTCTATGAATCTAGATTATTTGGAAAAATTCCAGAGATCCTGGAAAAAATTCAGAATATTTTTAAACATTCTAGAATGTTCTTCAAAAATATTAAGGGAATAGCAAGATACTTAAAAATTAATACATGGTCTTAACCTGAAAAAGCATACAAGTAAAAAAATCTTCTACTCATTCAAGTCAATCGCTTTGTTGGCACCAAAAGCCTCAAACACTTGCTTTTTTATAACAAGTTGGTTATACTTAAACTAAACATTCTGCGTACTTGGAAGTTTACCTTTCTAGATAGGACGCCGAAGAATTTTGGTGTCCTAAAAACAAACTCGTTGTCCAAATTTTCCCGATATGTCAGGATTTCGAAATATCCTAACTTAAAAATGAAAAATGTCAATTCTCAGCTATATTTGAAACAATATAACACGAGCAGCAATTTTTACCCCTTAAAACTAGCAGATATCCGTTATCTTAAATTTTCAAAATATGAGCTCAAATTCGGATTCAGCAAACTCAATAACCTTTAGACAACCAAACCCTTAATCGAGCAAGCAACAGAATTTCATTCGCTAACTTCACCTTCTTTGCTGATTTTTATTTGTGAAACTGTAAGGGTTAATGTGCCGTATCTCGGGCAAAAAAATCGGCTCGGGATGATACGGAATAGACATGAAAGGTGAAAAGAAGTACTAAACTATGGTGTAAGCAGTTTTAAGGGAAAAAAATCGCTGCTCGTGTTATATTGTTTCTCGAAATTCTGGCGTATAGGGAAAATTTGGACGCCAAATTCGTTTTTAGGAGATTAAAATCCTTCAAGGTCACCTACTATAGGTTTCAAAAATGTTGACCTCTCTACAAAAGTTTGATTAAGTCAGTGAAAAAAAATCGCTCAAGAACGTAACAAACTTCATCGCAAAGATAATTTTATTGCGAACAAATTCTCTATTCATGACACCGTCATACATTAATTACAAATGAAGTGGCAGTTGAGTGAAGGTACAAAAACACGGCCAACAGCGTCAATTTCACGACAGTGAACTTTGACGCGTTAAATTTGGTTGAAAAATCAGTATAAATGAGGCGCAAAAAATCAGGCAAATTCCTTGACATTTTCTGTAAATGCAGGTGTCATAAAAATTAAAAAATTTAAATAATTGTAGCTTACAGTGTTAATTATAGAGGAGGACCTTATCTCAGCTCCAAATTGTGATAGAAAGCTCAGGTAAAGCTTGAAATAAGTAAAAAAATTCAAATAATACAATGAAATAAGAAATAAAGTTTCAAAATTATTAAATAATTGGTTATTGTCAATTATTTTTTCTAGGCTTTTTTTCTGTCGCTTGGGGGCGGCGAGTGTAACTGATCCAGGCAATACCCAACCATAATTGTCCGCTTCAGGGTTCCCATTCAGTCTCTTCCATTCAGTCCCAATTCAGTAACTCTTCCAGATGCTTGAAAATAAATACGGGTGCAACTTTTTATAATTGCCCAAAGGCGTAGAAAATATTGATTTTAATCATTAAGAAAATGGCAGTTGATTAAACTCATTTTTGTTTATTACATTTTGTTATTAATATAAACATTTACGCCCATTTCCTTTCTTATTTTTATATGAAATGCATAATTTTTTCCAAACATTACAAAGACACTATCAGCGGAAATTCTATACATTCCTATTTTTTGAGCTAATTACACAAATTTTCAAATATTTTTCAAACTTTTTTTTCAAATTTTCAAAATTGTTCTCTTCAAAACTAAAAACTGATCCATTTTGCAAATGTTTGCAATTTGAAATTCGCCAACACAAATGAAAGAAACTTCAAATTTAAATCATGAAAATGACAGAACATTTACTTGTAAAATTTAAAAATTAAACACTCTTCAATTAAAAAAATGTTCAATTCAAAGTCCTACAAATTCGAACAATGAGAAATTATTTTAAGATTTGAAATAATATAAAATTACTCTAGTTTGATAAATGTATAAATAGAAATTATTAAGTTTTTATGATTTTGTGAAAATCAAAAGTTCAGTTTTTAATTCGAAATCTTCCAAACTAAAGAAATTCTGATAGTTATCCATGAAAATTACAAAACGTTTCATTGTAAAACTTCAAACTTGCATTATTGTTACTTGTAAATTTTCTAAATTTAACACTTCAAATTTAAAAATGTACAACTCAAGGTCCTACAATTTCGATCAATGACAATTGTAATTTTTTTTTTTAATGTATAAATAAAAATTGTTAAGTTTTGCTGATTTTTAAAATGAAAAGTTCAGTTTTTAATTCGAAATCTTCCAAATTGAAGAAATTTCGAAAGAATTTTTAATAACAGAACTTTTAATGATTGTAAACCTAAAGCTTGAATAATTTTGAATTATAAATTTACAAAATTGAAGTCTTCAATTTTAAAGGTGCAGAATAAAATTTTTTAAATTTGTATTATTTTGAAGATCAATAAGCAATTTTTCAAAGCTAGATCTGAAAAATAAAAGAAATTTTGAATACGAAGCATCAAAATGACAGAAATTTCAATTGCAAAACTTGAAAATTGCATAATTTTCAATTGTTAGTTTTAAAAACTAAGAGCATTTTACTTTTAGAGATGTATAAATAGAAATTCTTTAATTTTGATGATTTTGAAGATCAAAAATCAAGTTTTGAATTTTAAAACTTCTCAATTGAAGAAATTTCGAAAGCAAATCATCAAAATTACAGCATTTTTAATATTGTAAAACTTAAAACTTGCATAATTCTTAATGACAAATTTACAAAATTGAAACCCCATCAATTTTATAGGGTGTATAGTTAAAAATATTAAATTGGATGATTTTGAAGAACAATAGTCAATTTTTCCAATTCTACATTTTTCAAATTGAAGATCTTTTCTAATATAAAGCACAAAAATCACAGAAGCTTTAATTGTAGTACATAAAAATTGCATTATTTTTAATTGTAGAATATAAAAATAGAATAATTGTAGGGAGGTACAACTAGAAATTCTTGAATTTCGGTAACTTTGCAGATCAAAAGTCTTCCATGTTACAGAAAAAAACTCTTCAAACCTGAAAATGTACAATTCAAAGTCCTACAATTTCGAACAATAACAATTTAAAATTATTCGGATTCAAAAATTCAATTTGAATTTAATTTTTAAGACGTAGAAATGAAAATTCTTAAGTTTTGAATGATTTTAAAGGTCAAAAGTCGAGTTTTTAATCCTAAATCTTGCACAATTTTTAATTAGAAATATATAAACTGAAATTAAAAATGAGAGAAATTTCGAATATAAAGCATTAAAATCAACATCAACTATAACAAATTTGTAGCTGTTGAGTGAGAACAACGTTTGTTTATTCATTTTTTCCGTAGCTTGTGTCATTTGTCCAAAAATTTAATTTTTTTATTTTTAATGTTGTTTTTCACGAATAAAAGAAGAATTATGCGTCCTATTCAAAAGTGATTTGTACCAAATTTGTAGATCTTTTTTGGGCGCATAATTTTTGTCAATTCATCTTTTTTCGTAATTATTTTTTTGTGCGATCAAAATTTGAATTTTCGATTTTTCAAGAAAATTCAAAAAGTTATTACCATTATCTTGCAGAACTTTCAAAAAGAAACATTTTTCCCCTCCTGGCTTTTTTTTCATTTCGTGCGTTGTTTGGCTTAAAATTGTAATTTTCGTTTGTTTTTTTTAATCTTACAAATGCTATAATTCGCAGAATTTTATTTTCATCGACAAAAGTCGGGAGGATAAATTGTTCGAATTTCCGAGTCGTCGACAAATTTTTAAAATTTTTTAATAATCATTTCATTATTTTTTTCAAACACCTCAGAAAACGGATACAAGACTTTTCATCAAAATAACTAACAGTTGAAATTCTTCAGATGAGTTGACCTGGAATTGCTCAAGTGTTTGATTTTTCGGTATTTATTATTTTCATCTTATGCAATCATTTATCTCCAATAATATTTTTTATCTTCCTCTGAAAGTTTATTATTTTCCAGGAGTGGAACTGTCAGCATCAGAAGTTAAATTCATGTTTCCTACGCCTTTGGCTTTTTTTTCAGTTTTCCCAAATGATGGTCATCAGGTAGTTGGGGAAAGTGCCGAATAGTGACCCTCGACTGAAACTGATACTGATGACACCTTTTATGCGCGCCGGAAAAAAAACGTAGAAAAAATAATTGACAATAACCAATTATTTAATAATTTTGAAACTTAATTTCTTATTTCATTGTATTATTTGAATTTTTTTACTTATTTCAAGCTTTACCTGAGCTTTCTATCACAATTTGGAGCTGAGATAAGGTCCTCCTCTATAATTAACTCTGTAAGCTACAATTATTTAAATTTTTTAATTTTTATGACACTTCCATTTACAGAAAATGTCAAGGAATTTGCCTGATTTTTTGCGCCTCATTAATACTGATTTTTCAACAAAATTTAACGCGTGAAAGTTCACTGTCGTGAAATTGACGCTTTTGACCGTGTTTTTGTACCTTCACTCAACTGCCACTTCATTTGTAATTAATGTATGACGGTGTCATGAATAGAGAAGTTGTTCGCAATAAAATTATCTTTGCCGTGAAGTTTGTTACGTTCTTGAGCGATTTTTTTTCACTGACTTAATCAAACTTTTGTAGAGAGGTCAACATTTTTGAAACCTATAGTAGTAGGTCTTTAGGTAGAAAAAAGTTAATTGTTGTCGGCCTGTGTCATTATACCAAACATTTAGGTTATAAGAAAACTCTGAAATTTCTTTAAATTCTCATAAGATCTCAAAATAAAAATTAGTGCTCAAGAAATATGATGAAATTACTACAACTTTTCTATTTCGAGGCAAAATATAATAATTCTCAAATATTAACATATTTGCTTATTGAAAGCTACTTTTAAGACATATATGCACTTGGAATTGCATGTCGTCAGTTTACTTCAATATGCTGCTCCACAGATTTCACAAGCAATCCACTGAATAGAACCGTGTACTAGTTCTATTGCATATCTGGAATTATCTGCAATTGCAGATATGCAACTCAATTGACGGACGATTTTTTAAATTGCAATTTAGCCATTGGGCATTGAATACAATTCACCACGTTTGAATTGAATTGCGAAATTTGCCAGAATTTTCGTTTGGCGATTTCATTTCGAAATTGCAGTCAAGTGATTTCAATTGAATATTTTTCGGTGGAATCTCTAATATTCTATAAAAGTACAAAGATTGGCAGAATATTTATGAAAATTTTATAAAACCTCCAAGGGAAAATTTTAGAATCGCATTGCATATTCTATTCAATTTCGCATTCGTAAGCCTCAAATTAAATACAGGAAACTTCCACTTATTTGAACTTCCACCTATTTTAACTTTCACCTGTTTGAACTTCTACCTATTTGAAGCCCCCTACATGCACTTATTTGAAATTACGCAGGTCCGTCACCTTCCACCATGGCCCCTGTACGGTCACGCCCGCGTCAGTGGCTGACCAATAAAAAAAGAGGCTCGAAGAGCGGGAAGCCCTCGTTGGTTTGAAGTGAGTATTTTAGCATGACGTCATGTGAATGCAGACAGCTTTTTCAAAAAAATATTCGAAACGTAAAAGTAATTCATAAATGTACAAATAGTAATCTTGCTCAAGTGTAGAATGTATTTTCTCAGTCATGTGCCATTCTTTTGTCGATCGGCGACCTCTCAGTGTCACGAAATACAACCAACTCTCCGGAATTTAAGTTTGAGTACTCGATTCTGATCAAATCGATCTGATACACTAACCTGAAAGATATTTTATTTTATCTCTTAAAACTGAAAGCCCGTCAATCGACGAAGGAATGGAACATAACTGAGAATATTTATTTATGATACAAGTGCGCAAAATAGTTGATTGTGTGCGAGTGTGAATTTTGCAGCATGAGCCAGAGTGCTTCGAGCCGCAGGCAAATGATGCAATCACACGAGGTACCAATCACCTATGCGCACGTGTATCACACGCTATTTTTTGCAACGCCCGGGCCCGTCCGAAAAAGTTGTTAGGAGGAGGTCACGAAAAATACTAATTTTATATTGCATAGAGTGCACTGTAAAAAAAGCTTTGGTGATATTTACAATCAGCTAGTAATTATACGTGCAGTGTATTTTCAAATTACAATGTGTAATCTGATTAATTTACGATACTACAGTACTTATTTGCAATCTAGTGCGATTTCACTTTAGGTAACAATGTGAAAATCGACCGAAGGCTGTTTTATATGCAGTCGACTGTAAAATTACTACGTCCGATGATGGAAATTATTTGATCGGCGTGGGACATAGTAAGTTTACGTAAGGTGATAAATTTACTTCGGACTTTAGCTCTACGAAAGTATATGTAAATTTTGACGATGTGTACTTTTCTATCGCGAGGGAGTAAGCCCGCACGGTCGAACCCCGCAGAATTATGTGCAGGACGTAAATTTGGACCATTCGGGACTAGCGAGTGGAAGTCGTGCCAAACGATGAGTTCCGGAGACGCCCGAACGGCATCTTACCAATGGGTGCGCATTTCGTTCGTTTGTATTTTTGTTTACGTTATTTTGCACGTTATGTCGCGTTGCGGTGCACGTGTCGAACTTGGAAATTTATACATTTTGAGACTGTCAAGTGATTATATTCCGTTTTCTCCCTTAAATACAGAAAATAGCTTTAAAATATTTTCACCTCTGTGAAAAGTTGTGAATAGTAGCAAGATGGCTACAGGTTAGAGAAAAGCTGCAAAATCAGTGAAAAGTCAGGGAAATTGGTTAATCAGGGAACGTTAGGAATAAGTCGAAGACAAACAAAAATATTGAAATTTGAATAACCGAAAAGTTTTTGGGGAACCAAACCTCAAAATATCTTTCAATTATAAAAACTAAAAACAAAATTCAACGAGATTTCGGACAGTGGCTCGAGCATCTTATATGTTGTGTTGTTGATTTACGACCCGTACGTAATTTCACGGTCGACGAGGGAAAATTTACGTCCTGCATATATTTCTTCAGGGCGGACGCAGGTTGAGAAGAAAAATATGTATTTTTACAGAATTCTGCTTATTTACTATGTGACACACCAATCGAATTATTTCCATCGTCGCAGGATGTAAATTCACACCAACTTTTTTTACAATGTGGAGTAAAGAAGTTCAAAAAAAAAAACTTTAAAAAAAAATGTTGTGCAAAACAAATTGTGAAAAAAAATTTTGTGAACAGAAATGTATGCCCGGGGTGGGGGGGGGGTTCTACGAAACCCTAAAAACAAAACTTCAATAACTAAAACATTTGTTCAAGTTGAATCTAAATTTATTTCAAGAAGATACCAACATCAGTGTTTAAAGTTACCTGTGCCAGTGTCTAAAGTACCTCATCTCGAAAGTGCGCATGCACAGCATTTTCACCAGTGCCTAAAGTAAGCCATCTTCAAACTGCGAATGCGCAAAAATTGTTCGTACACAGTCTGCTCAAAGAAGGTCCTTTAGGCACAATTTAGAAGCGCGAAAACGTCAACTTTTGAAGTGGGTGTTGCAAAAAATACATTATACACTCAAAAAATATTACATTTCAGAGTTTTATAACTTTCTTTTACGTTTAGAATATTTTCTCCAAAAAGTCGTATGCAGTCGCAGTCCCATGTGGTAACCTTCCTGACGGCTGACATGTCCACCTATCCTAGCATTCTACACTTGAAACATATAAGTATTCAGACCTTCATAACTTACTTTTACGTCTAGAATACTTTCTCCAAAAAGGCGTATGCACTACAATGTCAAGTACTGTGCTGACCTTCCAGATATTTCCACCCATCCTAGCATGAGCGCGACTTCATGCTACAAAACGCATGATGCGCAAATGCGTACAAGTGATGGTAACGGACCGCGACTTTTTCAACTGCGCAAATTGGGGCCGTCTGAACCGTTTCTAATTGGAAAGCATAATATTGAGCAATATACTCGAGTGAGTACCCCGCAGTGCCCCTTGCTGCTACGCTGCTGGTGTTTTTCCGGCAAGAGTCGCAACTGTCTCTCGCCGCTTCAGCTGAGAAACTGCGTGGTTCAGCAGCTCTAGGAATTACTAAACCGCGAGTTACTAAACTAAGAGTCGGGTGTATTTATCAGTATTATTATTGATGGTATTGATTGATTTCGAATAGACCCGCGATTTTCGGTACTTGCGCAGTTGAAAAAGTTGCTTACAGGGGGCGCATCAATACAAAGCCGGGACAGCCAATGAACGTCGCTTAAACAAAATAACCTGAAGGTCGCGGTAGAGGTGGGGTCCCCTTCAGCCTTCAAACAATTGGTCGTGTATGTTTCAAGGCCGTTTTAAATAAGTGGAAATTTAGTGTATTTCGTTAAAGGCTACCTTGTTAACTGAAAATATTTGTATCAAAACTTCGGAGAATTTTTGAATAACCACTATATGAATAACCAGTAGATTTGAACTGTCGAAAATTTATTCTCATTCTCTCGAGATGAGTTCCCGACATGAAATGTCTCTAGAGGTTACAAATACAGCGATATTCGATGGCACGTATGTATATCAATCCGTGTCGGGTGACGGATCCGTTACTGGAATCCGTTTGGGAATTTGAGAATAACACGACTGACGTGAGATCGGTTAGACTTTAGAATAATAGGAAGAAGAGGAATTCCCTTCTACCGAACCGTGAAAAAGAGGCTAGAAACGTCAACAGTCAGGGTTGAGGGAAAGATGTTCCATTTTCTTCTGGTTGGATTAAAGTTCGGAAACAAGATTAATCGAGGCAGCAGAATTGTGGCCCTGTAAAATGCTATAATATTTGCTCCCTTCAATAAGGTACAAACCTGTCTTCGAATTAGATATTTTCATCGGGAAACATTTGTGGAAGTTAGTAAGTTGTGATGGAACACTCGTCAAGCGAATTTTCTAGAGCTCACTGTTCCAAGCAAACTAGGATAGAAATTCCCTCTGGCAAGGAACTTTTTACTTGAAATGCACATATAAATTGGTCGGAAAAAGAGGGAATTCAGGACTGATCGTTTAGCAGGCTAAAACTGTTCTGGAAAGTTTTAGCATGATTTAAATTGCTACTTTTGAAGGAAAATTTTTAATAGTTGATGTGTCACACCAAACCCCAATTTGACTTCTACATTGAATATTAAGTTAGCTTTTTAATATATTTATAAAATACTTAGCCCAAAGAACATTCACTTAAGTCCATAAACTTCCACGAAATTTGTTTGTCATTCAGGTAGCATAAAACTTATAATCCGATTCAGACGATTTGTTTGAATTGAATTCAAAAATTACCCTGTTTACAGTTTTTACATTCACCTCGTAATGAAAAATTTTTATTGAAATTCGACTTCGTTGATTTTCATCAAATCTCCGCGTTTTGAGACCCCCTGAGTCAGGAAGAAGACGACTTCTACGAAGGTTTCTATTTGTCTGTAGTCTGTAGGCACGATAACTTTCGAAAGACTGATCAGATTGGATTGAACTTTGCCACATTTTGTCTAGGCATAAAAGGATAGAACAAGTTCGGTAACCAGCCGTTTTTGACCAACGGTTCTGGTTTTATCCATCGAAAATGCTTTTTGAGAAATCACAAATGCCATTTTCCCGAAAAACTAAACGAGATATGAAGAAATGATGAGAAGCAAATTTGTTCATCTCAAAAAGATGCACAAATTTTCTTCAGACCTTTTTTTGATGAGACACATATTTTTCGTGTTAATCGTGAAAAATTCTACAGAAAAAATCCATTTTTCGGCAAAACTATGCAAGATAAGAAAAAAAAGTAAATAAACGAAAATTGTTCATCAAGAAAATAACTACAAATTTTTTGTCAAGAATTTTTTAATAGGACGCGTAGTTTTTGTTTTATTAATAAAAAATGACATTAAAAATCCAAAAAACAAATTTTTTTGAAAAACAACACGAAATATTTGTAATGACATGTATTTAAATTTACAAAGAGTCTATCTGTACTGAAAAAATCCAGCTATGCCTACCGCAATTTCGGAGCAAATAGCAGCACCCCCTTTTCCCTGGAATTTGTACCGAAGAAATTCAGTTATTCGTGAAAAATTTCAGTATACGTAGTCACGGCCATTAACTTAAGTTAAACGCTTCTTTCAACAATTTTATGATTTCACAACTAAGCTGTCATAAAATAAAATTACGGCATACATAACGATGGACAAACAAAGATCTGTCTTTCTGGAATCTTTCTTCAAACTGTAAGCATAATAATTATGTTGACATACTTTCTTATATAAAATAGTTTGTTCCAGGACCTATATACATATTTCGACATATAAAACGTGAAATCCTTGGGCAGTTATGTTTTTTAATACATTTTCATAAATTTTTCAACATTCATATGATATGAAATTTTTTGGAGGATTAAAAAAAAAAAATTTAAAGTGAGTACTGGAACACTCTCGGAGGACCTAAGTTTACCAACTTACCCTCTCAGGAACAAAATGCTTTTAGGTAAATTTCTACAGTTTTTAAATATTTGTACAATTAATTTGCCTAAATTAATCTATAGAACTGAAATATACAATAGTTTACTTCGTCAGATACTTCACATTTACATCCATGAGAACTACAAAAAATGTCTAACCTCAAAACAATGTTCATATTCCCCAACACTGAACTTTTTTAACAAATTTTAAATGTTATGACTTTCGATTTGGACCTTTTTCCAACTCGATAGAGAATGCTTTCTCTAATTATCTCGATGGTGCCTGATGAGAGTAACCGTACGTTACCGAAACGTCGCGTCGCAAGTAAATAATTTTATTGAGTAAAAGTCTGGACGTGTCGCTAAAGAATTAGAAAATATCAGCTTCCTTATACTCAAGAAGAAATTTATTTTCTTGGATTTTAACATCTCTGTATAATTTATATTAACATTTATATTATTCTACCACAAAAAATGAAATAATATATAAAACTGTTTTAATAATATAAGTGGCGAAAACATAAGACAAGGGAGAAATAAATATACAATAAAGGCGCGTAACACGGAAATTTTTATTTAGCGCATTAACATCTGATAATCAAATATATAGAGACATCAACATTATTTTAATTTCTGTTGTTCGTCAATAAACACTGTATTCATACGACTTCGATTCACAAAACGAAATTATTTTATATTTTTTATATTATTGACTCGCTTAATATGACTATCTATGACTGTGTGACGAATCGCGTCTTGCAGAAGTTCGCCTATATGATAAAACGAAGCTTCTCCTCCGACCAATCGAAGAATATCGTGTAAACGATTACTATTTATTTTAACCGGTTTCAACTCATCGTCAAATATTGCACGAATATAACCAGCACCGTCAAGTGTCCCAAAGATGTATCCATCATCTGCTTCTAACAAAGGAATAGTTGGGTCTATTGTGTAATGTTCACCATTTGCTAGTATCGTTACAAGACCAACACTAGGCAGACAGTGAATGTCCTAACTCTGTAAGAAGAGATAGAAATGCGGCTGAATTAAAATGTTCATTAGAACGACTAATATCGCATATGAGCAATGCCATGTCTAATCATCTCAAGAATTTCATCTTTTGTTCGTAGTTTCGATGAAAATTCTAGCATTTAAACATCAGACTTCAGATTCTCGGAAGCTGGGCACACACCATGCCACAGTAGTTAACATTATTTTCCGAAAACTAAAAGAGATTCTATTTTTATATTTACAAAAAAATGTAAAAATTTGTTTTTGAAAAATGCAAAAAGTTTTCCAAATTTTTTTTCGAAAGATATTTCCTCAAAACTGCGTCTTATTATGAATAATGGTTGAGAAATACATCTTAATATTGTTAAAATCGCCAAAGTTATGAAATTTCAGGAAAAGGACCAAACTTTTTAATATTGAATACCTCCTCAGTTTTTTAAATATTTTTAAATTATTTTAGGTTTTTTTTTCAATATCCAAGAGAACGCATACTAGAATTTTTATCAAAATTACTAACAGTACATGAAATTCTTCACTTGCTTTGAGATGGAATTGCTCATATACAAGAAGACGTTTTTAATATAGTTGACTATCTTGTACACGGGGCGATATTTCTTCAATGTACCCACTTGAAAAATTAATTGAAGTCAAACTTTGATAAAGTTTGATCCTATATTGAACAGGTGGCCGTTTATATGGAAGAATATTTCTCATTTGGTTATTTCAGTAAACTGTAATTATTTTAATATCAATATAGAAAAAATTATCTCTGCCGTGTATGAAAATGCCCTTTTCCATTTTTAAGAAATTTAATGTCTGTCATTCTCTCTCACCAAACCCATATGTTGTGGCAACTTGTAACATTACCTCCCACTTAATTTATATTAAGAGAGTTACAAGTCACCGAAGTAGATGGTATCCGCACAAGACCCAAAAATGGTACTCACTTCCCTTCGGCAAATATTTGTCCAAATCTAAACATGATCTAAATATGTTTCAATCCGTGTACATTTTTCAAAATTCATAAAATGACTAACCACTTTTTTTTTTAATGTCTAGCTTTTTGCTGACTAAATAATCGTTCTTCATACTTAGCAGTAACTTTTAGTATCGCTCTCACTAGACGAGCTCATAATTTCTGACCGTAGTGTACTTTTAAAATCTACATTTTTTTAGCTCTATGAAAGAAGAGTCAATTTATTTACGATCGACTCCAGTAAATCCAAAATATTTCCACTGAGATCAAGAGAAACTTAAAATTTGAAAATCAAATTAAAGATTGAAGTTTTCTATGAAATTAAATGAACTTTACTGAATTCAAATATATTTAAAATAAAATGTATTTAATTCAAGAGAAGTAATTTGATTAACGAAAAATCAACCGAATTTAAGGGAATACTGCGGAACTCACAGTAAATGGAAGTTGCTGAAACGGGATTTAAAGTGAAAATACCTCTGTTCACATACAAAAAAACATTCAAAATGAAAACAAATTGTAAATAAAGAAAGAAAAAAGGACAAAAAAGGCAACTATTAAATTTCCTTCCTCCTTTTTTCTTCAATATTCAATTTCTCTGCAATCAATAAAAATGTAGAAATTTTGAATTCACACTAATATATTAATTATGCAATTGAATCATTCGTACATTTAAAAATGTTATTACATTGATGGATATGATATTATAAGATATTTTATTGTTGCACTTACCAGAAAAAGTAAGGAAAACAGCCAAGGTTAAGAGCAAGGTAACAACGAACTTCATTTTCTTTAATTCTTGAAATAAGAGAAAACTGGTAAATTGATCATTTTTGGACCTACTTAATATTCTGATTCTTAATTACAGTGTTTATGTTTCATAAACTAGATTTTGTAGAGATTTATGATCTATGTATATTGTTATCTCCTGAAAGGACTTAATCTAGAATGGCTACGTGTTAAAATTCACTAATTGCCACACTATACTGATTGTTAATGTCAACATATGAGATATAAGATTCTGGTTGGCGATATGCATGATAAATTAATTTAGATAACGTACCAACCACGTCAGTTATACATCATACTTTTACTTTACTTTAATATTCTATGTTTTACCATAGTCACATTCTAGGACAATTCATAGTTCAATATGTAGATTATTATCTCGCCAATAATGCGATAGTCAAATTAAAAGTAAAAGAAAATCACATGATCACTAAAAATCGAAGGTCGATTGTAGAAAATAATTAAAATGCATATATCTTTATCACTGGAAGAAGACTTGAACTTTTGCAATATCAACACTTTGATAGCTCGTCTCTTTTTTAGATTATTCTGCGAAAGGAAATGCAAGAATTTGAATTTCTTCTTTGATACTTTCAACCATTCATACAAAAAAATTTGCAAAGAACATATATAATACTCAGAATTGCATAATTTAAATCTGCCAGTGGTAAACTTTAATAACTGCTTTTATAATTTTGGAAATATTGTAAAAATCATTAGGTTTAAATTTTGCATAAATCTACCCCTATCACAGAAAAAGGATCAATTTCTTGTAAAAAGATGAAAAAGAATCGAATTATCGATCTTTCCACGAAAACTTGCTTAAAGAAATCTTTGCAATTTTTTATTTGTTAAAATCAGTGGTTCATAACAATGTTTGGACGAAAACTGGCTTGAAGAAATCTTTGGAATTTTTTATTTGTTAAAATCGGTGGTCCATAACCAAATTTTGAAGGATTGTTGGTATGAGGTGTATCAAAGCGGCATCAACCATTTTCTGTTGACTTTGAGTTGCAAGATTTTGCACCAGCTATTTTTTCAAAGTAAATCATTAACTCGATACAATTTCTTCGTTCCTGAGCGCTAAGTCTCGTGAGCGAAACTGCAATCGCTCGAACCTTGTCTAAAAATGTAGTGGTCAGTGATTTTACTAGATCCTCTTTATAGGGTGACATGGCCAGTGAATGAACACCCCCCAGTGAATGAACATTGCTATGAAAAGTCCAAATATTAAGACTAGGCGCGCTCTGTCGATAATTTTGAGTTTGCACTGCCCTCTAGGAGATCCTATTCTAACTGTTGCATACCTCAAAATTATTGACAGAGCGCGCCTAGTCTTAATATTTGGACTCTTCATAGCAATGTTCATTCACTGGGAGGTGTTCATTCTCTGGTCATGTCACCCTATTTGATAGTTTCATTATCATCAATATAATTTGTTTTTTTATTCTTTTGCAGAATTTAAATAATTCGCCATAAATATATTTTCATCGACAACTGGATCGAGAATAACTTCAATATTTTCTGAAAAGTATGCAGTGTTAGGGAAACTGCCTCTATAATTTCCACCTATTTCTGTTATTTGTTTCATATCATATTCAATATTAGCATGGAAATCAAATAAAAGTGACAAATTCCATGCATCAAATTTCCTGTATGACCATTTGCAATAAACATATTTTTATCAAGAATTGGATCGAGAATAACTTCAGTATTTTGTGAGAATTTTATAGTGTTAGAGAAGTTGCCTCTACACCTTTCTCACATTTTAGTTATCTCTTCCATATCACATTCACCATTAGCCACGCAGAGCAAAAGTTTTCTTGAAACGAAAGTATCGTACTCTTGCGTTTTTTTTTTTTAGTTAAACCACGTAAATATATTTTTTACACTAACAGAATTATTTGGCTGATAGATTAGATTAAATTTATCGCAAATGAGTAATGTGTGTTGTAAAAAGATTCTTTTTAAAACAAATTAAAATCCGCCTAACCTTAAATTCAGCAGGAAATTCCGTTTGTGTCAAGAGACATCCTTTCGACACAAGAGGATATTTCTCTGAGTGGCATTACAATGAAATTAAAGAGACAAATTATATGTATAACCAAACATATTTTCTATATGATCATTGATTTTACATATTCTTTTGAAGAGTCAATTAAAGGAATGTTTAATAAGCACGTTTCCAAAACAAGGAGCACCACAAAATTTCACATCATTATTAGTAGATTCAGGAAAATAATCATCATAATTCTCATTACCTTCCTCTTCTTGACTACTTATGTCATGCGATCGATAAGAGATTGCCATTGAGACTCGATTCATATTAATATTTTTACTTCCTACTTCTGAATTTTCATTGCAGTCAACACTTTTAAATTCTTCTATTACATCCTGATAGCAATTAATAGTATGGGAGTTAAAACATGACAAATTTATTTTAGTTTCGTTAAGAAGAGTGATTCAAAAACAAGACTTATCATCTTCAAAAGATGTTACGACCCTTTCAGACAAAT
This sequence comes from Andricus curvator, assembly GCA_932195095.1. Taxonomy (NCBI): domain Eukaryota; kingdom Metazoa; phylum Arthropoda; class Insecta; order Hymenoptera; family Cynipidae; genus Andricus; species Andricus curvator. The sequence goes on from CAKNYM010031181.1 coordinate 30,061, forward strand.
CTCAAGTGAAAGAAACCAGCCATTTTTGTTTGCAAAATAATATTTGTAATCGGGAATTCCATGATTTTACCATGTATAAGCAGATAATTATATGAATCTCGAAAAACTCATGAAACTGGATTAAAAATTTAAATATTTGTAAAAAATGGAACATTAAAGATTGATAATAATTCGGGACACTGAGAATTCTTCATATATTTACAAATTTTAAATTGTGAACCAGCCGTATGTCACATCTTAGATTATCCGTCAGGTCATAGTTTAAATTTAAAAAAAATTCTGTAATGCATCTTGAAAATCTTTTGCATCTCTACATTAATCATCAAACCCTAGATGACCGCTTTGAACAACATCTTTATTGACTTATAAAATCAAAGCATTAAAGACGCGATCAGTATCATCTCCTGCAATGGTGTCTCCTTTCGCACTATTTTAGTCTCATATTTCTGATTTATTATCGCAATCTAATTATCGCACTAATCACCTTATCGATATCATCCATTTTTAAACTACAATTATAAAAAAAATACCCTTTCATTCAAATTAATCTTAATTTAGAAGTAAACTTTGGGAAGTCCTTAAAGAGTACGGAGTAAATGGAGGGCTCCTGCAAGCAAAAAAAACAATATATAAAGTTAGTAAAGCGAGCATAAGGGTAAATGGGAAACTGAGTGACTGGTTCCATATTATGCAAGGCGTGAAACAATGATGCGTTATGTCCTCGTGGCTATTTATCATATTCATGGATAAGTGTCTAAGAACTGCACTCTTCGACGAAGAAGGTGTAGATCTCCAAACAGTCAAGGTACGTGGGTTAGCTTTCGCAGATGACAAGATTGTTATGGCAGAATCAGTCGAGGACTTGCAAAGAATGTTGAATAAACTTAATACAAGCATGAAGGACATGGGACTCAAAATTAACGTAGATAAAACAAAAATCATGGTGTTTGAGGGAAAAAGTGAGAAAACAATGTGCAACATTGTCTTAAATGATGAGAGATTAGAACAAGTTGACAAGTACGTATATCTAGGTAGTCTATTCACTAGCGACGGAAAAATAGATGGGGAGTTAGATAGGCGTATAAATAAAGGTAAACAGGTTATCGGTAGAGCAGGCTCCATTCTCACAAATAAAAACATATCAAAAAAAGCTAAAATGGCCATACATAATTCTATATTCGTACCGACTGTACTATACGGTAGCGAGACATGGACCTGTCAAGAAAAGGACAGGAGAAAAATTAACGCGATCGGCATGAAACCTCTGCGCATAATATGCGGGAAACACTGATGGACAAAGTCCGAAACGAGGCAATCCTCAAAGAATGTGGTGCAAAAGAGACAATAGTTGACACATGGGAAAGAAATCAGTTAAGATGGTTCGGCCATCTTGAAAGAATGAAAGATGAACGACTGACCAAACAAGTGTATAAAGGCAAAGTAAATGGTAGAATGCCCAGAGGTAGACCGCCGAAAGAATGGTTAGAATCTGTAAATGAGACATTGATCCGTAGAGACATAAGAAGCCATAGAAACACAAGAGCCTGCATGAAAAAATGCATGGACGTGAAGGAAGCTAGAGTAGTATGCCAGGACAGAAAAGTGTGGCGACAAATAGTTTGTAAACAGAGTGAAAATAGAATGAATGACGCCTGAAACAAAGACCTTGGAAACTAATGGGCCCAAGTGGGGAACCATACATAACAATTTTGTGAGGCTCTTCACTTGGGGTGATCGCTAGAGAGATTGATCAGCAACCTGGGTCGGAGCAGTGTTGCGGAATAAACGTGTCATTTAAATAGATAACACGAGAATTCCAGATCAATCTAAAATATCTATACCTAACACCTATATACCTTATACCTATATACCTAACTATACACCTATATACCTATTTAGCCCCTACTTATCTACTCTATACCTATATACCCATATACACACCACTACTTTCCAACCGAGCAAGTTAAGCCTACCCCGAAAGGGAAATGGCTTAATGGTATAATAATAATAACCCTTTTTTGCTCAACCATTAAAAATGTGACTTTCTGTATTATTTGTAAATTGTGGTACAACCCAGAATTTATTTAAAATAAAGAATAATTTATTTATCCCAATTCCTAAAATACTTGTCGTAGAAAAACCATTATCTTATATATAGAAAGGTTTTATTTTTTGGACTCGAACATTTATTACAATGAAACTGCAATTTTATTATTATATGAGTTGTACCTGTATCCACATTTTGGAATAAGAACTCAGAGGCTAAAAACATTAATTTCCAAGAAAAGTGTAGTATAAAGATCTCCTATGGAGAGTAGAGAGAAATATGATGATATGCATTTACTTCACTGATACTGAATTTGGTTTCTGACGCGCTTATTAGCACAAAACTATTCATTTCTATCGTGAGAAAGACTGATAAGCACACCTAGCCATTTTAAGCAGAACTATAAGCCTTCTATTGTTTCCCAAAGCAGCTTCTTATTATTTATCATAACACCAGAATATATTGTGAATTTTACAGAATACGTGTAATTTTTATTGGAAAAAAATGTGACGCGTTACTTTTATTCTAATTTTTCAGAATTTCTTTGGGTTTAAAAATTTTTATTGAAATAATTGTCAGTCAAAAAATTTATCATTTATAATTCTTCATTTAGCAAAGTATCCGCTATACATTGCAGAAAATGCAACTGATAATTTAATAAGTTTTAGAAACTCCAACTTTCTGAAAGTTATTCAAAGACTTTAATTAAGTAATACAATCCTTATTTGCAAGTTTGATCATTTAAACTACATAACATTAAATGATAAAATTACTATCAATATATTCATCGTTTCAAGTAAATATTGGCTAAGCAGAAAAAAGTAGAACAAAAACAGTAGGAAAAAGTTAATCGTTCAATAGTAGTTGAATGTTTAAATAATAAAAGTGTCATCGCGCGCTACGTGCGCGGCTCACAAGCTTGAGCGCGCCTAGGGAGCGCGACTGTTGGTTATCGCGCTACGCGCTCAGTCTTTATATTTCCCCCAAATTTGTGCACAGACCTTTTAAAATTAAAGGTCAAAATATCGACAACTGTAATTTGGTGATTGTGAATTCTCTTTTACTAAAACTCTTTGGGTTTAACGAATACATTCTCATTACGTACCTCGTGCTTCGCAATCGATTTTGTCCAAAATGCGAAATTTTCTACATTATACGTTCAACATTATTATATCAAATGTATATTATATTTATTTCTGTAAGACGGCCTGTGATTGCTTATTTAGATATTGCAAAATGAAGTACGAATTGTATTTATCATGATTACCTTAATATTTGTTCCTGATTTTGCATTTAATTTTATCCTCAGCTACCGTGAAAATTGTCTATTATTATTATTCTTATTTTTATTATTATACCATAAAGCCATGTCCCTTTCGGGGTAGGCGTGATTTGCTCGGTAGGAAAATAGTAGTGTGTGGATGGGTATATAGGTATAAGGTAGATAGGTATATAGGTGTAAGGTATGGATATTTTAAATTCATTTCAATAAATGTATATTTTTACAATTCATATGCATTGATATTAAACACAGATGTATTTTCCTTGTCTTGTTTTTATAATAGAAAAAACGTGCGCATCCTATAAAAAAAATTTTGTTACTATGCATTTTATTGCAACTTGTGTCGTTTTTCCATAAATTTAATTTGTTCATGTTCAATGCTATTTTTTACGATTTGAACCAAAAATATGCATCCTAGGGTAAAGTGGTTCTAAGAAAATTTGTAAATGTAATTTAGGAGAACATTTCTGTTACATAAAATGTTATTGTAGCGTGTATCGTTTTTCCAAAAAGTTAATTTTTTATTTTAAATGCATTTGTATAACAAAAGTTCATAACAAATTTGTAGTTCTTTTTTGGTTGGACAGCTTTTGTCAATTCATCTTTTTTCGTACCTTGCGTCGTTTTTCCACAATTTTTTTTTATTGTTAATGATATTTTTCACGATTGAAACAAAAAATACGCATCTCATCAGAAAATGATTAATGAAAAATGTGTAGCTCTTTTCTGAGTGAATAACTTTTGTCTATTAATTTTTTTCGTGGTTTGCGTCGTTTGTCCAAAAATTTAATTTATTCTTAAATCAGTTTTTTACAAATGAAACAAAAACTAAAGGTGCCATCAAAAAGTGATCAATAACGAATTTGTAGATCTTTTTTGAGTGCACAATTTTTTTTTATTCATCTTTTTTCGGATCTTGTATATTTTGACCGCAAACTGGAATTTTTTATTTTTCATTATTATTTTGTGCGATAAAATTTTTAATTTTCGATTTTTCAAGATAATTAGAAAAAGTCTCATAACAATATTGTAGGGTGTTCAAAGAGAAACATTTTTCTTGTTTGACTTTTTTTCATATCGTGCGTTGTTTGGCTTAAAATGTTCATTTTCGTTTGTTTTTTTGGAATATTGTAAATGCTATAACTCCAGTAATTTTTGTTTTATGAAAAAAAGTCATGAGGATAAATTGTTTCTATTTTTGAGTACTATGGACATCCGCACATAGCATTTTCAAATTTGAGAAAAAGTGGTCTCAAAAATTTTGCAAAAGCGCTCACTTTTTGAATTTGTATCCAAAATGGCTGGCTAACGAACTTGACCTTTAGTTTAGGACACTTGAAAAGTATATACCAAAGCTTAATCTAATCTGTCAATTCTTTCGAAAGTTATCGTGCTAATAAAATAAAAATCTACATACACACACATATATACATACACACAGTCAGACACATTCGCGAAAAACTGTTTTTTGGATTCAGAATGTTTCAAAACGTGGACATTTGACAAACACGTAGAGTGTCAAATTTTACACAAATCTAATACCTTCTCTGATGAGAATGTAAAAATTCATAAGCTTATTAGAATAAAAATAATTTGTAAAAATACTGACTAATTATTTAGAGATTTCCGTGACTGAAAAATTAGTGAACTTTCTTATCAATTTGTTTTTGATATTTAATTTTATGACTGTAAAAGGACATAAATTGCAATTTTTAAGTTGAAAACTGCCAGATTCGGAAAGAGTCATTAAGTGTTGATGAAACATGGTTGAAATTTTTATTCCAATAATGGCAATAACTTCTATGAGCATGTACCAGACTTTCGCATGACCGATCTTTTTAAACAATTAGATTTTTTTTTTAATTTTTTTTCTTTACTTTCTTTCCTTTACGTCATTTTTTTAATCTCCACACTTGCTAACCCTCTTACTTGTGTACCTCTTCCGATACGTATCTACACCGCAGACCACCTCCTACTTCACATATTCTCCTTCAAAACTTAACTAGCCACCCTCCTGCGTCCAACTCCCCTGCACCATTATAAACATGATCGGCCGCCCTCTCCCATTTACCTCTGGCCAATATACACCCTTTGTCCCTTGACCCTCTCACCCTGCAACCCTTTCACACATTTTACACCCCCCTCTACAAATGTTGTCTATTATTTTAAATATTTTTAAAGCCAAGAATCTCTTCCCCGATTCTTATCCTACCAACAAATATATCCTATATATCCTACCTAATACAAATTCAGGACGATACAAAAGATCCTCATAATGCTTTCCTTGAAGATTACGGTTTAAAAGTTGTCAATTTGTCCCTCCACTTGATGGAGATATTCATTTGAAAAATAAAGACGCAACACTCAATATAAGACCGAACAACTTATTTTATCGTCGAAAACTGAAGGATCGCTTCAGTAAGATTTATCGAGCGTCGAATGTAAACGACTTGACTTTTTGACACGGGTTCATTGTGGATGAAATTGAAGACAGGGGTTCTTGGTGACATCGAGAGTATAGTCAAGGGTGAATCGCATGACGAAGTAGCAGATGATACATAAAGAGCAAAATAGTGTATATACTTTACAAAGAAAGGTCAGAAGGCCAATATAAGGTTCGGTGTAACTTATACGAGTATAGCTTTTATTGAAAAGAGGGTAAACATCCTTTTCTTTGATCCCCCTGAAAATTGATTACATTTGGAACCTAATCTTCTTTCTACAACGCTCAAAGATGTCTTTTTTATCTTATCTTCCTCTTCATAAAATTGATATGACATAGGATTTATATATATAAATCGATATATAAAGTAGGTGAATTTTATTTCCACACCCATACCCCATGCCAACAGCCATACCACGCTGAAAAACCAGTCCTCGTCGGATCACTGAACTTAAGCAGCGTTGGGCGCGGTTAGTACTTGGATGGGTGACCATTCGAGAATACTGCATGCTGTTGGCACATCGTGGGTGTGGTGAGCCCACAGTTGTAGTTATTTACTGCAAGAAACTATCCACCTAGAAACACTACCCGAATCGGGTAGTGTCACGCCTACCCTGAAAGGGAAATGGCTTAATGGTATACTAACTTACTTACTTACCCATGATGATAATGCTCCATCAATTCTTTTCACCGTATTCAAATAATATTAATATTAAATACTTTATTAAGTTAATAGCCTGTTTTTATGAAGGTTGGTTTTAAATAAAATTAATAAGGCCCCTCTTATTCCATTTCTTCTCAAAACCTTTGCAATTACCGACACTCTATCAAAAATACAACTCTACAATCAAATTACATCTCTTCTCTGGCTCTTTCCGTCGTCACATTCCTCAATCGCCCCATTACATAACCTCATATAGCCCCCTCTTCTCCCCCATCAGCCTTCCCCCTTCCCAATTAGCATGTTATTCTCTCTACCACTAATACTTCCCTCTAACCCCTGTCACTCTCAGCACTATCACCCATTCATAAATATAAATTCTGCTACCTTCCATATCTACCTTCACTTCCCTTACCGTCGACCATGTGAACCCCTCTGAATCCTGTAGCCCGTCTGCTTGCATCTAACCCCTGTCACTCTCAGCCGTATCTTTCTAACACCTGTTATTCCTCTTATCCTTATTACTACATGCCTTCACCCTATGAGCTTTACTTTTCCCATCCACTTAGCATGTTGCCCCCTCTACCCCTTCCACAACTCTCTAGATCCTTTGCACCCCTATGTCTCTTTGCCCTACCTCCCCCTCATTTGTGTTGTTATTCACATCCCCTTCCCTCACTACCCTTATCTTTCCAACCCCCCTCACAGTGTAGCACCATCTACCCCTACTACCCCTATGAACACTGCCCTTCTCATTTCTATCACTTTCCCCATCTCCCACCACTCTAGAAGCCGAAAACAAGACCGGCTTTGTGAATTATTTTTGAGAATATTAAAGAGGGAATAGGATTTCTTTTTAAAGAAGGGATGTTTAAGCATATATTGAAGTATGGAAAAACATTTTTTTATTAACATTTTTATACAAAATGGCGCCGATGCAGCTGATTTCGCGAAATGCCTTTTTTTAAAACGTCTCCACGGGCGGACGGATTACATAAAAAGTATGAGACCTGGAACGAAAAACAAAAAAAATCCTAATCTATATACCATTGGCTAAGGTACTACGTAGGGGTTTTTGTTTAAATCAAATTTTGTAAAAATGGCGCGACTTTAAAAAAAAAATCGATTTTTCGCAAAAAAAAAGGCTGAAAATTGTTTATAAAATTAAAAGTTTATGACCAATCAAAAAACAGCTACGTAGTACCACGAAGAATGTAATTATGAAGCTACTGTCCACATTTGAAGTCAATCCGTTCGCTGATGCCCGAGTAATCTGTCCGCCCAGTTCGAAAAATGTGGTTTCGAGAAAAACGCGTTTAAAGTTTTACTAACAGAAAAATCCATGAAATCTCAGCAGCGTTTACTGATTCACAGACACGCCTATACTATTTTTAATAGAAATCAGCGCACCCTAGTTCACACCTGAGGAACCCTAATGACCTCCCACTTACCATTTCGACAGGTAAAAGAAATATAAAAGCGTTGGATCCGAGTGCGCCGCTAGAGCGCTCAGTACACGCTTCGAGGCGCTTCGCAGAAATCAAGATTTCGACCTGTTAATTTTTTTTTTGCAATGGGACCAAGTGCACATTGTTTTTAGGTCCATAAAGTACATTTTAAGCTAAGAAAAAAAAATCAATTTTTTGAAAATCCTAGAGTGGTGTTACCCCTTAACTAATGCATACAAATGATTCTTCGAAACAATGTCATGTTAATCGGATCTCAAATAGAATGATAAAATGCATGAGTCCTTTAGAGCTCTTAAAACCCTAAATTTGTTGTAAGTTTAAGATTCAAAGGCCAAATGTGTACCATAAACCAATGTGGATAAATAACAGATATCTTTTTCTTATATTTTTTATTCAGAAAACCACTTTTCAGACAATAAAAATTATACGTATGTTTGTAGATACTAGTTAATTCCATGATATTTTAATGTTCACTTTTTTAATTACTTTCTATTTTTACATTCTGATCATTTATGATGGGATGTCTTAGATTCATGTGAATTTAGAACTATCCAGTTTTGGTCAATTCTCGACGTTTTGAGACTTCCTGAGTAAGTGAAAATAGTTTTTACGAAAATTCCTGTCGGTCTGTCTGTCTGTCTGTTGCCTGAAGACGCGATAATTTTCGAAGCAATTTTCTAATTGGAATTTTCTTCTGCACACTGGTTTGTGGTCTAAAAAGGCAGGTCGAGGTCGTTAGCCAGCTATCTTGGATAAAAATTCAGAAAGTTAGAGCATTTTCAAAATTGTTGAGACAATTTTTTTCAGATTCAAAAATTCTACGTACGGCTATTCGTAGTACCCAGAAAGTTTTGAAATCCCTACTAGATTATCAGAACAACTTTTTGAATTTTCTTGAAAAATCGACAATTCAAATTATGATCGCACAAAAAATAATGAAAAATAAAAAATTCCATTTTGCGGTCAAACCCTGCAAGATACGAAAAAAGATGAAGAGACAAAAATTGTGCACTAAAAAAATTTCTACAAGACAAAAGCTACGACAAAAATTGACAAAAGTTGTTCACTTGAATTTTAAATAGTGAAAAATAACTGCGCACGCAGCTCGCGATTTCGAGCGCGCGTGGTGCTTGCGTCTGTAAGATCTCGCGCTCCTTAATATACATATCTCGCGGTTCGCGCATGATAATGTATTCACCTTACGCTACCCGCTTGGTCTTTGTGCTTCCCCCACATTTATGCACAGGTCTTTTTAAATTAAAGTTCAAATCATCAGCAACTGTAATATGGTGATTGTGAATTCTCTTTTCCGTTAAAAATCCTTCGGCTTTAACGAAAACATTCTCATCGCATATATCGTGGTTTGCACTTCATTAAAATTTGTCCAAAACGCAAACTGTTCTACATTACTAGAAAGATGTTTGGTCGTAAAAATACATTGTTACCTAATAAAAAAGAATTTTACATAGAGATATGTTTGTTAAACAGGAGGAGACATAAAGGGTTTATAATTTTTTGTTAGTTTACGTACGAGAAGTTGAAACATTTGGTTTTTGTTATTGGAGTTTCAGTTTGAAAAGACCCAAATGTAATATTGAGAGGATGTTAAATCAAAAATGTTGTACGTATGGTGATTTGCGTAAAATTGAGTAAGTTTTTATAAGATGAAAAAACACACACACCCCTGGACATGCAGTGCATTTTTGTGTTCAATAAATAAACTTTTTTGGGCAGAACTTCTGATCACCATGGCTGCATGTCCAGAAGTGAGGTTATGTTTATCGTTACATGACAATAATTGTCATGTAACGAAATATTATACAAAATTATTTTGAAAAACGGTCGATCACTAGAGCCACCTATCTTGTGTTGGTAAAATTAGTTAAAGTGGAGGGAAACATTTGAAATCTTATATAATAAAGAAACTTAAAGGTTATTAGTAATTAATATTAAACTACGGTATATATCACTAACGAAATCGGTCTCGGAGCGTTTGTTCACAGAATTACTATGTTTTATAATTTGGAACATTTCTTTGAAATTACGTTTTTTGTATTTATTTTCTGTAGCTAATATTTTAGCATTAGAAAAGTCAAATTTGTGATCTAGAGTGTGTGAGTGAGACACTAAGGCAGTACCTCTCGAATCTCTTTTGCAATCATTCTTGTGTTCTCTGAGTCTATCTTTAAAGTGTCGTTCTGTCTGACCAACATAGACACGACCGCATTCACCTGGGATGATATAGATGATGTGGGTTTTTAGTTCTGTTGGAGTTTCACCTTTATTTTTATTAAAACATTAAAAAGGATCTTTTTCATATTTAAAAGTTATTAAAATATTAAATTCTAGGAAAGTTCTTTTGTAGAATCTTGTAAGTTCATCAATAAACGGTAAAACAATCAGTTGATTATGATCTAATTTGTGATTATTATGTTGCGTTGTAGTATTAGAAATTTGGTTTTTATTTTGCAAATCAATTAATCTTTTATTCATATATTTTTGGATAAAATTAATAGAATAACCATTATTTTCAAGGGTATTTTCAACAACATTAAAGTTTTTCGTTTTAAATTTTTCGATTCAAAATTGACGTATCTCCCTGACCATGTTTTTTTGCGGTACCAGTTAGTTGTAATGTTATTGTTAACTTTGTGTAAATTAATGTCTAAGAAATTGATTGAATTATATTTTTCTACTTCAATAGTGAATTTTAATCTAGGATGGTAACAGTCGAAAAAATTGAGTAAAATGTCGATTTTATATTAGGGACACAAGTCAAGATATCGTCAACATATCTGTAATAGAAAATCAATTAAAAGGGTAGTTTCTTAAAAATATCTTTTTTGAGTCCTTCCATTACCAGATCAGAAATTATGCCAGAAAGTGGGGATCCGATAGGGGTACCCAAAATTTGTTTATAAAATTCATTCTGGAAGATGCAATACGCGTTATCTAAGCAAAATTTTATTAGTTCTAGGTATTTTTGAATGGTATGTTTGTATGTTCTCTAATTTTAAACCAGTTAATTTTGATATTTTTTAAAACAAGTTCTTCAGGAATATTAGTGAATAATGACTTGACATCTAGAGAGACTATTTTATGATTTATAGGAATTTGAATGTTTTCAATTTTTGTGATGAGGTCCATCTGTTTTTAATGTAAGATGTATTTTTTCCAATGATTTGTTGGATTGGTTTACTAAAATATTTGGAAAGGTTATAAATAGGTGATCCAATGAAGGAAGTGAAAGGTTTGAGAGGAATTGTTTCCTTATGTATTTTTGGTACTCCGTAAAAATTCGGGACGATACCATTGTAGCTTTAGAGAAATTTTGCTATGTCAGTATTTATAAAATCTAATTGTAAAAGATTATTAATTAGTTTATCAAGTTCGGTTTGTATTTTAATTGTTGGATCTTTATTTAATTTGACGTAAGTGTTTTTATCTAGTAGGAGGGTTTCATATTTTATATAATAATAATAATATATTCTATATTTTCAGTTTGTTTTAAAACAACCAAAGTATTACCTTTGTCAGATTTAGTAACAAGAATGTCAGTGTTTTGTTTTAGAAATTCTTTTGTTTCAATCCCGAGTTGTACATTATGTTCAACTTTATTCTATTAAATAATAAAATAAGGAACAGATATCAAAGTATAATAATAGCAAAATATAATAATAACAAAATATAATAACAGTGTTGAACATAACGTAGAAAAATTCGTATTTTGGACTAAATAGAGTGCGAAGCCCGAGATAGTTGAGAAGGGTGTGTTGGTTAAAGCAGAAGGAGCTTTAAAAAAAGAGAATTCACAATCACCAAATTACAGTTTTCGATGCTTTGACCTTTAATTTTAAAAGGTCTGTGCACAAATGTGGGGGAAGTACAAAGACCGAGCGCGTACACGGAGAAAAATAGATAATGAAAAGTAGATATTAAAAACTTTGATATTTAACCATAATATATAGATATTACGGCATGATATCCTATTCGTTTAAAAATATCCAAACTCTGATTTTCTTCATGAAAATTGTTTCAATAATTAAAAATCATTGTCAATTATAAAAGTTTCATAGCGAAAAATAAACGCAAAGACATTATTTGTTGATTCCGTAAACAAATTGAGGCTATTCGTTTAAAAATATCCTAATTCTGATTTTTTTATGCAAATTGTTTAAATAATTGATAATTATTGTAAACTCGAAAAGTTCCATAGCAAAGAGTAATCAAAAAGACATTCTTTGTATATTCCGTAAACGAATTGAGCCTATTCGTTTAAAAATATCCAAACTCTGATTTTGTTCAAGTAAATTGTTTAAATAATTGATGATTATTTTCAATTTAAAAACTTTCATAGTAAAGAGTAATCGCAAAGACATTCTTGGTTTATTCCGTAAATGAAATGAGCCTATTCGTTTAAAAACATTGAAACTCTGATTTCCATGACTTGCTTCACTATTTAATACAAAAAAGCTCGAGACTAAACGTACAACATTACTAACATGTGGAATTTTTAACATTATATTAAAATATGGAGATTCTTCCAAATGGTTTCCTTTTTCTTTGGACATGGTTACTCTTCGCTTCTCAAGGAATGGTCAACTGTCAAATATAAACAAGCTACTCTTATCAATCAGCGAATCTTCCTATTACGCTGCTGGAGATCCCGCTTGATTCCTTCACACATGAAATGTAAATTGAAGAATTCGAACTTTTATTTCATCACCTTTCAAAACTCATGCAAGCTGAATCGTCTTTTCTGTGATTTATCGATCAACATCTTGAATTTAGAAATTAATGACATCCATTACGCTTTAGATCACAATACTTTTAGGTTGAATCAAATTGAAAAAATTGTTCAGAATATCATCCCTTTCCAAATACTACAAAAATTCTTTGCATTTTGAAATGACAAATACGAAAGAATTTTTCAGTTTAAAAAAGGTGCTTCGATAAAAAATTCTGTTATCTTCGTGCTTCTAAAATCCATTCTACAAAAATTAATTGCAATAGGAATTGGTTTGTACATCTCACTAACTACGTTATTTCTCAAGACGTCACTGATTTGTTGTCTTTAGGACGTGAGTTTTCATCTAATATTAATAACATCAATGATCTACACGTTCACAACGTCATTGCGTCTATTGAAACTGGTATTTTAAACTTAGATCGCGAATCTCAAACTTTAATTAGAAATCAATGTTCCCAACTTATCATGGATCATGTTTTCTTTTTAAGACATCAAAATCGACTCAACTTTGAACTTATACCTGATTCTAATGTGATACGTGAATTAAAACTAAGAAATCCAGATGTCATGTTCACTAATTCTGATAAAGGCAATGTTACGATTCCTATGTCTAAAACTGATTACTACAAAAAATGTCTGATATCCTGAATGCTAAAAAACTGTATTCTTTATCCAAAATTTCAATACACTGCTACTCTACAAGACAAGAATAATAATTTGATCTCTGATTTAGAATTTAAAAATTTAATTTCTTCTTACCAAGCAAAAGAAGTCAGAACTTACTCAGCCATCACGCCAAGGGCCTACGGGCTCCCTAAAATTCATAAGATTAATTGTTTCCACTATTAACGGTCCTTTATACAAATTATCTGCCTTCTTGTCCAAAATTTTAAATAATGTTATTGGAAAGAAACGATTCACACATCACAGATAGTTTATCCTTTGTACACAAAATTAGGTTATGTCGTATCCCTTGTAATTACATCTTAGCTTCTTTAGATGTAGTTTCCATGTTCAATAACATTCCTACTCCTGACGTTCTAGCCTGTGTGACTTCAAGATGGCCTGAGATTTTTGAATTTACTGATATTCCACTTCATTACTTTTTAGATTGTATTATACTTTGTTTAAATTCCACCTTTTTCAAATTTGGTGGCTTCACTTATAAACAGAAAAGTGGCTTAGCTATGGGTTCTCCCCTCTCACCTGTATCAGCCAATTTAGTTATGGAGAAACTCGAATCTCACTGTCTAAAAAATCTCCTTTCTTCAGTTCCATTTTACTTCCGTTATGTAGACGACATAATCACAGCTGTCCCTAAAGATAAAATACATACACTCCTTGAAAATTTCAATTCTTACCATCCTAATATTAAATTCACCATAGTAGTTGAAGAAAATTCAAAAATTAGTTTTTTAGACACTCTTGTTATTAGATTGGTATCAAAAGAAAACCTGGTCTGGTCGCTATCTAAATTTTATCTCTTTTCATTCTAATTGCCATAAAATTGAATTAGTCACAGGTTTATTTTACAGAATTCTTAGAATTTCAGATCCAGAATTTAGAATCAAAAACATAAATTTAATCAGAGATACCATAAAAGATAATGGTTTCCCAACCCACTTAATCAACACTGTCTAAAGAAAGAAACTTTCCGATTATATAATTCCGAATTTGCTTCTAAATCTAATAAAAAAAAAGTATCTTATGTTGATTTCACAGTTTGCCCATACGTAAAAGGTTTATAGGAAAAGCTTGAACAAGTTCGTTTTCTTATGTAGGTGAGACTGGCAGATCTATACAAACCCGTAGTCGTGAACATAGATATTCTATTTCCCGTCCTGATAAAGCTGCTCATACTGCTCTTACTAAACATTATATTGATACCGGCCATAACTTTGATTTGGATAATTTTGAAATTCTATCATTGGAGAACAATACAGCTCGTAGAAAAATAGTTGAAACCATTTTTATCAATAAAGTACCAAATACAGTTAATCTTATATATTGAAATAATTTATTTCCTAAAGTTTATAAACCTCTTACAAAATTTTAATGTTCATGTCGTTAAAGCTATGTTCTACTTTATCGAACAATTCATCACTTTCTGTTTTCTTGTTTGAATTCTCGTACTTTCCTTCAGTTGTTCAGTCACTCGTCTTCACGTTCCAAGCGGGATGTCGGGCTTTCGCCCTTATTTATTTATATTTTTATTTGTTTTTTCTTAATGTTTATTTATGTTAAATCATGTGTTTTACTTTCTGTTAGATTTTTACTTTGACTTTTTCTTCGATTTTTAACTTGTACCAGATATGTTTGTTTTTCTGTTTCCTTTATTGAACTTCCGTTTTCTTCACTGTTATCAATATTTATTGCTTGATAGAGATTTAAAAATTAAGGGGCCTCCTTTTATGAGACAACCCTTCTATTTCTTCTACGTAAAATTGAAATTTTTCATTAATTATTCTATATTCTGTTTTATAATATTTTCTACATTATTTGTATGTTTTTTACAGACTTAATAAATGTTTTTTTGACTGATGAGGGTCCAAAACAGTGACCGAAACGGTTCAAAAAGAATTATCCAATCTTCTATTTTGACCTTCATTTCCATGACTTGCTTCACTATTTAATACAAAAAAAAGGTTAAGACTAAACGTACAAAACTCTGATTTTGTTTATGAAAATTGTTTAAATAATTGATAATTATTGTCTATTTAAAAAGTTTCATAGCGAAGAGTAATCGCAAAGATATTCTTTGTTTATTCCATAAACAAATTGAGCCTATTCGTTTCAAAATATACAAACTCTGGTTTTGTTAAGGACAATTGTTTAAATAATTAATAATTATTGTAAATTTAAAAAGTTTAATAGCAAAGAGTGTTCACAAAGACATTCTTTGTTGATTCCGTAAATAAATTGAGCCTATTCGTTTAAAAATAGCCAAACTCTGATTTTGTTTATGAGCATTGTAAAATTATTAATAATTTATTTCAATTTGAAAAGTTGAGCCTATTCGTTTAAAAATGGCCAAAGTCTAATTTTTTTATGAACATTGTTGAATAATTAATAGTTATTGTCAACTTGAAAAGTTGCATAGCGAAGAGTAATCGCAAGGACATTCTTGACATTACGGAGAATAGAATCCAGTAGTAGAAGTAGAAACAACGTAGTCGATTCCTACTATAATACATTACTACAACCATATAGTCGATTCCTACTATACCATATGCCCGGCGCCTTTGACCAGGCTACCGGGCGCGTCCCCGGGTTGCGGATAGGGGGGCCCTGTACCGAGGGTTTCTAATGAATACGGTTACACTACTCAATAAGCAGTCGCGGACAATGGTCCAGGGATGGTCCCGAAGGAAAAACCCCCAAGTCAAGGCGTTAACAACCGTGCCGAGGACTGAATGGCACCAGCGTATGGTGTCGTAAACGGTGTCTCTAGCATACCAGGTCGCCTCCTAGAGTATACAGACCTTTTCTCCGCATGCGGGGCTCTGCGGGGGTGGAACCACACTTCCCTAGCTACTCGTGGGAACAAGATGGAGCAAGGTATAACAAATTTAAATAGAAGTATTCGTGAGGAGTTGGGAGGTCCGTTGAACGTGGTGGAGGAGTTCAGCTTTGACGGCAGAACACCGGCTGGGGTTGATATCATCCTTGCCGAGGAGCACATGGAGGAAACTATCAGGGGGCTTTCTAAGCTAAGTGATGTGCTCGAAAACATGAAAGCCTTTTCCGATACCAGGAGGACCATGTTCCTGCCAATCCGTGACAGTTTGCAGGAAGCGCAGAAGCTGATGAAATGGCTTGTTTATCAAAACCAGAGTGTCAGTAACCTCTACGGATGTATTCCGTCGCATTTTGGGCAATCTGTTGCCAAAAGGCTGAAGAAGAAACAAGGACAAATGCAGGAGAAGGCTAAAGCCGTATTCAGACGAGCGGTTCCCGGTTCTGATTACGGTTACGATTGACGGTCCGGTTCATGCGCAAGGTGCATCGCTTTCACCCACGATTGCCGTCACTGTAATATAATCGCCAAAAAAAGCGAAAATTGATGTGTATGCTTATGGGATTTATTATTATCACAGAAGAGAGTAAAAGAAAAAGAGGACAACCTAATGAGTGGGTGAAACGTTACTTATTGCGTCGAAAACAGTATGGAATTCACCATAACCTATTTTTGGAGTTGTCATTGGAAGATCCAATGAAACTCAGGAGGAAAACATATGTTGTTATTTACTCGCAAAATATGAAATAGTTTATTTTTTCAGAAAAATGTTTAAACTACAAGTTATAAAGATAAATTCACAAAATTCCAAAATCAGAATTTTAAAAATTCGCTGTATTGCCAATTTCGATTCCTAGGTCTTGTCGATTTTTGTTCTAGTGTATTTCGATGTTTAAAAATCCACACATGCTCAGAAAAATTTTTTAAACTACAAGTTATAAAGATAAGTTCACAAAATACCAAAATCAAAAATTTAAAAATTCGCTGTATTGCCAATTTCGATTCCTGGGTCTTGTCGATTTTTTCCTAGTGTATTTCTATGTTTAAAAATCCACACGTGCTCACAAAAATGTTTGGACTAAAAGTTATGAAGATAAGTTCATAAAATACCAAAATCAAAAATTTAAAAATTCGCTGTATAGCCAATTTCGATTCCTGGGTCTTGGGGATTTTTTTTCTAATGTATTTTTGTCACTTAAAAGTTTTCATGTACCTCAAATAATTTTTCTCCTATTTGCAAACGCGTTAAAAAAATGTCCGATAACTTTTCCGCATTGTAGCGATTTCGAATTTCAAAAATATTTATTTTCGACCCACCCTAATATACATATTTATAACAATTTTTTTTTATGAATATGATAATTTTTTTAAGGTGAAACTCTGAACTCACTACACTGCACTTTTCGCATTGGCGAATCTACCATATCTGGCATTATCAGAGAAGTCTGCTATGCGATAATTAAAATTTTAAAAGCGGATTATGTCAAGATTCTTGCAACAGAAGCAGAATGGCGAGTAGGCGCTAATGAATTTGGAAACTTATGGAATGGCGACAACAGCTGACGAGTCACGTGACTTCATCGACCGCTGTGATTGGCTACGATCAGCAACGATCGTCGCCCGGTCGAAATCGCCGCGATTGAAAATAGAGAGAAACCTAAACGCGCAACCCAAACCGGGACCGGATCGTGCTCCGCGCTGATTGGTCGACGGTTCCAATCGTAACCGTAATCGTAACCGGGAACAGCTCATGTGAATACGGCTTTACAGGAGCCAGGCGGGGACTCAAACCGACGAAGCCCTGGAAACTCCCGTTCCCAAGCTAGGGAAGCGCGAGCGGGAGCCCACCCTGGGTCCCATAGAGGCAAATTCTTTCTCAAAGCCGATGAAGAAGAGGCCCAGGACCCGCACTGCTACGGCGGCGGTGACCTCGACACCTGAGCGAGGAGACAAGGAGGAGAGGCCTGCTACTACCCGGAAGCAGGCCAAGTCAACAAGGCGAGCTCAACCTGAGGCGGTCCTCATAAGACCGGCCGAAGGCTCTAGCTACGCGGAGATCCTGAGGAACCTCAAGCAAAAGGTAAAGCCGGACACCCTTGGTGTCAAAATCAAGGGAGTCAGGCGAAACCGAAACGGAGAGGTTCTTGTGGAAGTCAGGCCGGCTGCGGATGGCAGATCTAAGCTGTCCGCGACCATTAAAGAAGCGGTCGGTGATGGGGAAATCGTGTGCGAGCTCGCTCCTGGCATCTATTACAGATGCGGAAGAAGTGGAGGCCGCCGTTAGAAGACACTTCGGCGAGGAGAAAATCGGCGAGGTCAAGGTTAGCTTGACTAAGAAGGCCTTCAGAGGTAATCTGAAGGCCTTCGTCGAGATGAAGGAGGAGCTTGCGGCAAGGCTTCTGCGCACGGGACACCTCAAGGTGGGATGGGTGTCCTGTCGTGTGCGGGAGAAGACAGAGGCCATGAGATATTATCGCTGCCTAGGCTTTGGCCACATGGCAGCGGGCTGCAAGGGTCCAGACAGGACGAACGCCTGCTGGAGGTGCGGCAAGGAGGGCCATAGGACTGCGGCGTGCGGAAGTACACCGCAGTGCTACCTCTACGCCGCTAATGAAAAGAAGCCCCGGACCGACCATCAGCCCGGGACAATGAGGTGCAGGGCGTTCCGAGAGGCAACCTCGTCGAGGATGCCTCAAGGACGCGCTGCCTGACCAGACATACCCAACCAGGATGCCGAAAGAGGACGAGCCCGATGTGTGGTACCACCACACTACTGAGGACGATGTGTGCATCCTGGTTGGATGAAAGGTGGGAAAATTCCAAGCAGGCAAATAATGACGAAAGCCGAGGCTCGGCTCACTGGCCAATAACCTAGGGCTCTGAAGTTATGCGAAAGCGGTTGCGGAGTCCTGGGTTGGCAGGAAGAGGAGGTGAGTTTAGTGGGTATTTCTATTTTTTAAGTCGAGTCCCACACTCATATCCAATATTAATACCAATTTTCCAATTGAATTGGTAAAATAAATAAATGAAATGATTATATAAAGGTACTTTAACTTTAGGTACAACTATCTTCAAGGTAAGTTCTATGACATTTCTTAATTTATATAGTGAATTTTTACATTCTCATTGATGAGAGTGTTATGTAATCGTCCTTTTCGATCTCCAATTTTTAACGGATCTTTACGTTTCGGCACTCACGAAGTCCGAAAATCATCAAATTTTGTCGGTAATCATCAAAGCCGCAGGTGCTTTGAGAACCGTCTTCACACACAAATTGAAAAAGGATTTAAGTTTTAATTCATGACTGTAGTCCGTCAGGGGTTCAAATCACAGTTATCGATTTGAGTTAAGATATTTGTGATGTTTGAGAAAAATACAGTCAAAATGCACACATGAAACGTACGAAAACGAGCGTGAAGCACGAGAGTGTACTTTAATGAGGATGTTAGTTTAATTTCAATAAACTTGAAAATATAATACGAAAGTTTAGGAAGAATTACTTAGTTTGGTAGAATTGAGGCGTAATAAGGTATCTCTAATGAAAACCAGATTTGGGCCAATGCTCGCCAAAATCCCAGAAACGAAATTATGAATTTCATTCATGTCTAGATGTCATCCAATCATTTTCTAGTCGGATCAATGAGGGGTATTTTTTCACTTTGAAGTGTAGTGATCCAAATAAAATGAGGCTAATATTATTTTTAGTAATGAGTTCTGGTATGTTCGTACGTTTCGTACGTTTATTGCGTGCATTTTTGGCTGTATTCTTTAAAATATCATAAATACTGTAACTAAAATCGAAAACTGTGATTTAAACACCTGATTAACTGCATTCATAAATTGGAACTGAAATTGTTTTTTCAATTTGTTTTTAAGGACGGTTCTCAAAGCAATTGCGGCTTTGACAATTATATTCTCATTGCGACACTCGCTCTCGACAATTATGTGAAACAGACGGTTATCTTTTAAAAATGAAACGATGTAGAGAAAAATGGAAAAGGAATACAAGAAGTATGTTTTTTGATGTAATGTTGATAAAAAAATAGATTTTTTGTTTTGTTTTAGTTTACTGAACATTGACATTGAGCCATAGACTTTCATTTCGTATGGTTCTAAGTCAACTCTACAACATTTTGTAGTCAGTTTCAAAAAGATATTGAAAATCATTTCACTGCGTTGCAAAAATATTCCAATATAGCTTATCTAATTGATTATTAATTATCTAGAACATTATAAATTTGTGTCCAATTGAAAAATATCATTAAGATAATTCGTAAATCTTGTTGTAATCTACTAAATATCACAATTAAAACTTACGGATCTCGTACAAAAACTGAATAATTTTGAAAAGTATCTAAATTTTTAAATTTTGGTCTCATCGGAAAATTTCATATGGATAGTTTTGAAATATAGTTGATATCTAGTGAAAATTTGGATTAAAATTTATTGATAGATCAGAAGAATATGTTTTCATTTTTTTTTAATTTTCAAAATTTTGAAAAGCATATAACTTTTTCAATGTTCATCGAAATCAAAAATTTAATTAGAATAATTTGAAAGCCCTTTTGGCATGTACGAGAAACTTTAAAAAAAATTGTTAAAACTCTAAATTTTTTTAACATTTTGAAATTGCTCTACATTTTTTTTAATTTTATCAGAAATATCTGATGAACGAACTTTACCTTCATGTTGGAACCTCAAAAATGTATAAACGGCTAACTAGATTGGAAAAATCCTTCAAAAGTTGACGAGGCCACGTCATTCAGGTAACTACGCATCCAGACATACAGACATCAAGACAGACATACAAACAGTCACCGACAAAATTTTATGATTTTCGGACTCTGTGGGTAGCGAAACGTGAAGATCCGTTAAAAACCAGATAACAAAAATGTGTACGATTACATTACACTCAGGAATGTAAATACCCTGTGCATGGCCAACGGCCATGCCACGCTGAAAAAACCAGTTCTCGTCAGATCACTGAAGTTAAGCAGCGTTGGGCGCGGTTAGTACTTGGATGGGTGACCATTCGAGAATACTGTGTGCTGTTGGCATATTATGGGTGTGGTGAGCCCAAACTTGTAGTTATTTATAACTACAAGAAAACTATCCACCTAGAAACACTACCCGAATCGGGTAGTGTCACGCCTACCCTGAAAGGGAAATGGCTTAATGGTATACATACATACATACAAGTTAAACTTTTTTTCATTTATAAAAAATGGCGCAATTATTTTTACGCCAAATAAAAGTATAGGGGGGTGAAAAAGCAAAAAATATTTTTCTTTGGACCACCTTACTAAACACTGTTTGTAGGTAAGGTGATCGCGATTCATTACTTGAAAGGATGGCACACTTACGCACTTGCCTTCAATACTCCAAACAGAGAAGATGTTTTATTTCCAACATATTCAAGATGCTGCGACAACATTTAAACACACCTGCATACATTCATGAACATCACACGTTTTTTCCTCATTGTTTCTTTGACTCAAATTCCTCTTTTTACCCTTTTCTCATCAAGGTTTCACACTCTCTTTTAAACTCTCTAAAAAACACTGTCCTTCCTATCGCGGTATTAAAGAGCAATAGTTAAGCATACTGGGACTTTAAAAGTACTTTCTGGTTGTCAAAACATACAGTATATTTCCAGTGAAAATTCCAAAGGTTAATCTATATCCTAGATTTGGATAAAAAGCTCCATGCAGGAATATTTATAGAATTTTTAAAGATTAGGGATGGAGAGTAATTATTTTTTATAAATTTTGATAATTATTGATGATTACTATGCTATTTGTATCTTAGCCAACTATTTTTGTGTATTTTTTAGATAATATATTACAAATCATAGCGTCAGAAACACGGAGTTAACGCCAACCTTTGAAAAATATGTCATTCGCCTTAGTTGTCAACAGCTTGGAATGTTGTTTCCGTCCACTTGAGGAATTAAATACACGGAGAAAAATGGATGTTTAAATGTAGATGTTCAAAGGGTAAGATTGTTCCGCCTAAAATGCAGATATTCATGCCAAACATCTACTATCTTTTTGAGATGTTAGGCGTAAAAATATTTTTATGTTAAACTGTAACATATTCAGATGTTAAAATCATCTGAACGCATGCGCATTGCGCATTCGAATTTCACGACTATATTTGACGGCTATATAATTTCGATTTTACAATTATGGAATATTACAATTTTTGAACATTTTCAAAGAATCAAAATTAGCTATCCTTAATTAAAATTGTATAACGACTTTTGCCTGTCTACACGACGGAACAATGTTCTTAATTTTGAGGTTATATTGACTCGAACACCTTTGAACATTTGACACGTGATTTGACAAAATGTTTGTGAATTTATAATGAAATATGAGTTTAAGTTACCTCAAATAGATAGAATTTTAAATGCAGATTACATATTATTCGTTCTCAGCTTACTTACCCCGTTTTTATTTTTTATTTTGAATTAAAAATATTAAACATAACCTCAGCTAGACTGAATGTATTATCTGATCGGCATTTCATACCCTGTATCTGTTTTTCGTTCATGTACGAAAATTCAAGTTTAGTTTTAAATTCACAAATAAGTTATCAATTAATTCCTTAAATGCTCAGAAATAAGTAAATTCCTCAAATATTTACAGCCGTTAGTTGACATAACCATACATGTAATATTTCGGATATTTCAGGTTGAACATTTTGGATGTTTCAGAGTAACATTTTGGATGTTTCAGAGTAACATCTCACTTTTTAATATCTACAGATCCTAACTTTGAACATCTAGATTGCTGTCCTATAGTTAAACATAAAATATGTTAACCCTGAAGATCTAGATGTTACGTTTAAACATCCATTTTTCTCCGTGTAGATATCAAAAATTTGAATGATTATATTGCACTGTTTGTAAGAAAAGTTAATGATCAATTGAACTATGAATTTTACAATTGTTCGAACCCGAAGCTTGCATATTTCAAATTCCAAAAAAAGCTCATTTGAAAAATATCAAACAGCAGTTTAAAAAATTATTTTCTTTCGCAATTTTCTTTTTTCTGTAGATTTCTTTTGCAACTCAAACACCTCGGCTGTGCGCGGTCAAGAAGCAGTAAGCGCCATTTTTTCAAAATTGAGTTAAGCACGTTGTCAGGAGTCATTTAATGTAAATAAGACTTTTATTACAGTAATATTTCATTTATTAGAATTTTTTATGACAATATTTCAAGATTCAAAAACAAGTACGTGAATTCTGAAACTGTAATGAGAAGTCAAAACACAGTAAGAGCACACCGCTTACTTTGTTTTGCAACATCAACGGAAAGTTGAACAGGACAGCCACGTCTTCTTATCAAACAATGTACGCGCCCTGCAGACTGTTTTTAAGGTTTAATTTTGTTTCATGTTAATTTAAATGTCATTAATAAAATCACATAGAAGAAGTAAAACAAATAATTGTTTATTGTAGTGAATATAAGTGAGAAGTTAACTAAATCCTTATATATAATTATATAAAAGTTTATACATAATGTGATTATTCGCCCAGGTTAATAAATGATGTTTTATGGCGCTTACTCTATTTAGGAAGCTCATGCCTTAAATGAAAACTGCTTAGCATAGATGCTGCAAAACAACGTGGGCGCCGTTTTAAATTTCTAACGTGTGTTAGAAATTTAAGAAGCCCCTCAAAAAAGTATTTTTGTGTGTGCTATTTCCACAGCAAATAACACATTTCCTATTAAATCAACATTCATATGTCAAACTCGCATGCCGTTCTTGATGGAGATTAATCATTCATTATATTATATAATTAAGTGTTGATTTAATCGAAAGCCTTCCATTTAATTTGTGAAGCGTAATGTATATAGAAATATATCAATAATTGACAAATAGCACATCAATTCACACAATTTTGGGTAAATCTAAGTGACAGAAAATTTTGCATTTTGAATATAAAGTCATATTTTTTGCTTCGTTGATGAAATTAAAAAAAAGTATAATTTTGAAGGCGCTCTCTACGGTTACGGAACTTTCCGTAGAGTAGCCGTGAACGACCTGGAAAAGGTGTTGGAGTTACGAAAAATTCCGTAACCATAGACAGTGCGAATTTTGAAATGAAAAATACAAATGACAACAATTTTTCCAAAATACAAAAACGGATAGGATAATTAGGAGTAGGTGGGAGAAGTAGGTCTGTAAATGGCATGTAAGAATTTTGTTTTGAATTACAACAGGAAAATTATTGCAAAGCGTGAAAGAAATATATAAAATTGCACATATTTCACTATCAGTCTCCTCCCCTCCCCCTCCCGCTTCGGAGAAAATAATTGTTATCGATAATAACATACATATATTATAATATATAATTATAACGTAATAATGTATAATATATGTATAATATATGTGGGCGTCCAAATGAAAAGGGGCCTTACCCGTGTAAAAATGTTTGGTCTTGATTTTGTCCTAATGTCTATAATATGTCTTCAAGAACATGATGTGTGCTTCCGTCTCACCAGCTAGACATTGGAGATATACAGACTTGTCTTGCGTTTATGAATGTAGCTGCGCCAAGACAAGACCAGGTAGACTTGTCTTGAGACACGAAAGGAATAATTAAGTATTGGTTTCATTACTACTGGCAGGACCTGCCACATCCAGATTAGTTGGAACCAAACAGTTGTCGTCTGCTAAGTATTGAAATTTTACAACCGAAATAACTTGTAATTTTGTAATAACTGTATTTTGAATCAAAAATTCAGAATCTGTTTCTTTTAGCAACTACAGGCTTATACCATTTTTCATAAAAAGGTTAAAACTGTCATTTTCTACAAGTATCTAGTGAACTGTTGGAGATAGGAAAAAATGAACAACATTTTCAGATTCTCCATACAAAAAACATAATTATTGCAGATAAACAAACTTATTAATACATAAAAAATAAATACCAAAAAGATAAACAATATGAACATTTTGTAAAATTTAAAGCGGATTAGTGATGACCCTCGAAGCTTTGGGAGCGTTTTGGCCTGCATTCGAGTGATCAATCTTTCAGGTTCATTCTAAATCAAATAATCTTGTCTTAAGACATACATTTTTGTCTTTAAGTTAAAAATATTTGTCTTGAGACATATAAAATAGTCTGATTCCGGCTCACGAGCTAGATATGCAGAATAACTTGAAGTTATCTTGTATTAGTCTTTACCCAAGACAAAATCAAGACCAAATATTTTTTCCCGGGTATGGCCGGCATGGAGTTACGTACAGGGGCATATATCCTAGTAAATTCCTGGAAAGACGAGTCATCGGGATATTTTTGAAGTTGGAACTTCGAAAAATCGTTTTTCGAGATAAACGCATCCAAGCTTGACGAGTACCATAAGAGAGACATGAACATAGTGCCAATGATTCAGCGTAGGCATTAGTATCATTCTCCTACTTAAACTGGAAAACAATGATTTTGACCTCAACTTAGAAAAACCTGAATATCTCCTAAACTAGAACCGGTCAAAAGGGCTCTTTTAATGTAGACCCCAACATAAAATATATAATATATAATATATAATATATAATATATAATATATAATATATAATATATAATATATAATATATAATATATAATATATAATATATAATATATA
>CAKNYM010031181.1:55964-98895 GCA_932195095.1 Andricus curvator
TATATATTATATAATAGATATATTGCCTTGAAGATGATTCCTTATAATAAAAGAAGGTGTTTCGGGTTTCAATCGTGTGCAAAACTACGAATATTGCACACGTTTCGTGAATATTGCAGTTCACTTCTTCAGGGTTAACCTGATTGATTGGTATGCGATTGGCCAAAGCGCTTCACCGCACCGTGGTGTCCTAATGTGTTTTCAGATCTTTTGTGAACAAGTACGTCCAAGAGAGGCAATTTTCTGTTGTCTTAAAATCAACTGGCATTATATAAGAAAACATGCTAGTATTCCTCGTAAGGAATTTTTTCAACTAGTAGAATTCTGTTTAGACAACGCTTACTGCGTATTCCAAAATAAATATTAAAAACAAATTCATAGTACCCCTATGGGGTCACAACTTTCTGGAGCTATATCTGACCTAGTAATGAAAAAACTTGAAGACATGCTAAAAAAATGTAAACTTAATTACATATTCTTCTATAGATATGTTGATGACATTCTCACCTGTATACCAAAAGAGAATATTGACGATCTTCTGGGAGCTTTTAATTCATACCATTAAAAATTATAATTTATTATAGAAAATGAAATAAACAATAGGTTACATTATCTTCATATCACTATTATTCGAATTGATAATAATTTGTCAATTACTGACGGGTACAGAAAAGATACTAGCTCCGGTAGGAGTGTTAATTTTTACTCTAATATAGCTATCAAAGATAAACTATCAATTATTACCAGTTTAACTGATAGATCAATACGATTATCAGAAAATAGGTATCACGAGAAAAATTCAAAAATTGTACACGAACTTGAGATAGAGTGGTTTTCAGTTATGAAAAAGATCGATTTGATTGTTTTTCTAGGAACAAAGATCCTATTCCGTTTGATATACGAACATATGTTATTTACTATATTTCTTGCGAATGAGGATGTGCTTACATTAGACAAACTATTAGATACATTGAGGTTCGGATCAAAGAACACATTAATGATTGTAAAAGAGATGAAAGAAAAACAGCTCTTGTGATTCACTTGCATGATAACGATCATAACGAACAGAAACCGAATTTTCTAGTGATATATATTTGGATTTTGTCATAAGGATAACCGCGGGGTTTGGCTGGCAGCAGGTGCTAATCTGAAAAAGTGCATCCGCTTCCAGCGATATCGCGGTAAAATTTCAGCTGGAACCACGTCTCACGACCATCAGATAGGTGCTTACAGTCTGCGACGGATTCAATACAGTGATCCGGTAAAAGTCTCGTGCACCCTGAGGAAACGGAGCGACCCAAGGACAACCGCCTTCTGCATTTTCCTCGGAACCGTCTTAGCATTTTGTTGACACGCAGGAATGCTTTTCAGGCTATTAACCATCGAAAGCTTGGTACCTCTAAGAGCGCCGATGATCAGGATGATTAGTTTAACCGAATATTCCAGGTATAACCGTCGCAACTCCCTTACAACGTTTACCTCTCTTTTTTTCATTCTCCTTGGCTATGATGTTTTTGTCAGCTGGTGCCGAAAATTCGATAACAAACATGGTTCGCTTCTCGGAAGTCAAGGAGAACTATATCAGGCCTTTAGTGCGCAACAGAAACAATGGTCGAGAATATGAAGTTCCAGTATATGCGGCACTTCTCATTTTCGACAATTAACTCTATTTCCCGAGAAGCGTTTAGCGTAGCGGTATTAGGGCTAATGCCGTAAGAGTGACAGAGATGGTAATAAAGCACTCTGAGTGCTGCATTGTGCCTTTGGATGTAAGTCGTGCCCGCATGAGTTGGACAACTAAATAGTATGTGTTCTAGATTCTCAGTGCGTGCATGACACGCTATGCAGTGATGACGGTATGTTAGAGTGAAAATAACACCGTCTTGATACGCCAAAATCAAACCCTTCGTGCCCGACTTCAATTCGGGTGATTTAAGGAAAGCAAACGTTAGCTCATACAACATCGACTGATCCTCCACATTTCTGTGGAAGATGCCGTGCAACCTCTTGTGAAGGAGCTGTTCGCGGAAGTTTTTCTCCTGTGCTTTCTTAATCCGGTCGTTCAGGAGTGAGTACTCGGTATGGATATATATATGGATATATACAGGGTTAAACAACCACCGCAGGGTCCCACTGAGAGCAACTGCCATTTAAAAATGACACCGCCTCCCAGTAGGACCCCGGTAAATCACACTTATGGCGACGTCTCACAACCGTGAGACGTCACCAAAGCGACCCAAGGATGACAGCCATCTGCATCCATCTCGCAAGTGCCTTGGCATATTTTTGGCACGCGGGTATGGCTCTAAGGGTACGAACCAGTGATAGCTTCGCACCTCCAAGAGCACCTATCACAAGGACAATTACTTGTACTGAATATTTTGGGTTGCAGCACCCTTTTAAGATCTTGATACCTCTCCTCGTTTTCTTTCTCCTTGGCAGTAATGTTGTATTCCGACGGATCCGAGAATTCGATCACGAATATAGTTCGTTTTTCGAAGTCTTGGAGAACGATGTCAGGCCTCGAGTGTGCAACGGAGACTGCTGTCCGAAAATCGTAGTTGCAGAAAATTTGGAATTTCTCATTTTGGACCATTCACTCTATCTCCCTTGCAGCGTTTGGCAGGGCATAGTCGTGGCCAACACCATAAGAGCGACAAAGATGGTAATAAAGCACTCTTAGGGCCGCATTATGTCTGTAGATATACGTCGTTCCTGCGTGAGTGGGGCACCCCGATAGTATGTGTTCTAGGTACTCAGCGTGTGCATGACACGCTCTGCACCTATCGCTGGCAACTTCTTGACATAAAATGTGGTCACGGTATGTTAAGGTGGAAAGGACATCGTCCTCGAATGCGAAAATAAAACCCTCTGTACCTGAATTAAGACCTCATGATCTGAGGAAAGCAAAAGTTTGCTCCTTCGACAAGAACTGTTTTTCTACATTTCTGTGAAAGTTTCCGTACATTTTCTTTTCGAGTAGCTGTTGGTGAAATTTTTGACCCTCTGCTTTCTGCATTTCGACTTTTAGAAGTGATGTATCTAGATGGAGTTAGCACTTTCCTCGCATCTAATCTTGTGGTTCCTGACCATTTTTAGGAGAGGATATCTGCCATTCGCAACGATGCACAGTAGGGCGAAATAAAAAAACGATGTTCAAAATAAACTGTAGGTCACAATTCTTCATCGATTTTTAATTTTTTTTTTTTAATTTAGCAATAAATTCTCAAAAAATGTGTCGAGGCCAATTTTTTAATTTTTGTTTGTTTAAATTTTTATAGAGCTGCAAATAGCGAAAAAAAAGTTGATTTTTTTAATTTTTCTTTTTAATTTTTCTGTTTAATTCTCTGCGAACATTTTTCTTAGTGGCATCAGGCCTCAGGTTTGATGTACAAGCATTAGTGGGAAAAACAAATTTTTTGAGATGTCAATTTATTTGTTATGAACAAATATTTGCAACAAATAGCCAGTATGATGGATTATGTTTTTGTGAAATATATTTATGCATCGAAATCGATTGTTCAGTGCAAAGAGGTGGAATGCGATCATGAAAATGTGGTTTCCGATATCATTCGTTAACTTCATTAACAAATAATATAAACAAATGCATGATTTGAACAGTTTTGGGCAGAAACAAACCAAATTTTCTTCCGATTGTCTTCGAATCTTATTGCCTATGATGCATATTAATGTGTTTTTGTCATCTGATATAATGTGTTAAATTTATCAACAATTATTATAAGCAAATGCATGATTTGAACAGTTTTAGGCAGAAACGAACCGAATTATCTTCCGATTGCCTTCGAATGTCGTTGCTTGGCATGCAAAGTGATGTATTTCTGTCATTTGATATAATTTGTTAAATTTATCATCAATTATTAGAAACAAATGCATGATTTGAACAGTTTGAGGCAGAAATAAACTGAATTTTCTGCCGATTTTCTTCAAATCTCATTGCCTGTCATGCGCGTTATTGTATTCTTGTCATGTGATATAATTTGTTGAATTGATATAAACAAATGCGCAATTTGAATAGTTTTAGGCAGAAACGAACCGAATTTTCTTCCGATTGTCTGCGAATCTCATTGCCTGTGACGCACATTGATGTATTTTTGTCATCTGATATAATTCGTTAAATTAATCAACAATTATTGTTAAAAAAATGCATGATTTGAACAGTTTTAGACAGAAACGAACCGAATTTTCTTCTTATTGTTTTCAAGTCTCATTGCCTGCGAAATACATCACTGTGCATCACAGGCAATGAGATTGGAAGACAATTAGAAGAAAATTCGGTTCGTTTCTGCCTAAAACTGTTAAAATCATGCATTTGTTTATAATAATTGTTGATAAATTCAACAAATTATATCAGATGACAAAAATACATCAATATGCATCACAGGCAAGAAGATTCGAAGACAATCCGAAGAAAATTCGGTTCGTTTCTACCTAAAACTGTTCAAATCATGCATTTGTTTATAATAATTGTTGATAAATTTAACAAATTATATCAAATGACAAAAACACATCAACGTGCATCACAGGCAATGAGATTCGAAGACAATTGAAAGAAAATTCGGTTTGGTTCTGCATAAAACTGTTCAAATCATGCATTTGTTTATATTATTTGTTGATAAAGTTAACAAATTATATCGGATACCACATTTTTATGATCATATTACACCTTGTTGCTCTGAACGAACGATTTCGATGCAGAAATGAACTTCACAAAAACATAATTCAGCACACTGGCTATTTATTGCAAATATTTGTTTATAACAAATAACTTGACATGTCAACAAATTTTTTTCTTCCACCGACCCTTGGGCATCAAACCTGAGACCTCATGCCACTAAGAATAATTTCCACAGAATTGTGACTTACAGGTTATTTTGAACATCGTTTTTTCATTTCGCCCCACTGTGCGATGTAAGCTGTACTTAGAACAATGCGGTTATGAAGACACTGGAAATTCAGAAGTCCGCGTCCGCCTTGACGACGTAAAATGTATAATCGCGAAACTGACGAATTGATATGCAAGCTTTTATGCATATGCATGATCTTACGTGTGGTGATATCAAGGGCCGTAAGCTCGTTCTGCGTCCACTGAACCACCTGAAACGAGTAGAGTAGGACCGGGACGGCAAGCATGTTAGTCACAGACACCTTGTTCAACGCCGACAGATTGGAAGATCAAATCTGTCGAAGAAAATTCTTGTATCTGCTTTGGAGACACTCCTTCACTGATGTTACGTCCTGAATGCGACTTTGAGGCACGCACAGGTATATATTGGTCTCTCCAGTGTTAAGATATCTAATAACACTTATCGACGCCTCCATTCAATATGAGTATCTGTGCTAACAGCGCTCTGTATGAAACTATTCCCTATGCTTATACACAGCGCAAAGTCTCATACACGTCGCTGTCAGTACATAGACTCATATTGAATGGAGGCGTCATTATATCCAGAAGCTCAGGGTCCTTGGGAACGCCGGTAATCTTTCCTTCCTTCAGATTAATTTTGGAACACTTGTCCAATCCAAAATCCATCCCAATCTCTCCTGTGTACTTGTTGACGATATTTATAGCAGTTTGAAGTTTGCTTTTACCAGAGGCATAGATCTTCAGGTCATCCATATAAAACACATGAGTGACCTTATCCTTGCGCTGATTAGTGTCACCACAGAGGTATCCAGAATGATTTCGTAGTGCAAGAGATAGAGGCAGAAATGTGATGCAAAAAATCAAAGGGCTCATGGTATCACCCTGAAAGACGCCCCTCTGGACGGTGACGTTAGTCGTTGTCACACGATAATTTCTAGATAAGATAGTAAATCTAGTTTTCCAAAGAGGCATCAATCTCTCTATGCATCTCACTATGTGTAGATGCACCCTCAAGGTTTCCAGCAGATAGATGATAAGTCTAAGAGAGGTTGAATCGAAAGCTTTCCGGCAGTCAATTCAGGCCATCGACAGGACGCGCTGATGGGCTGCAGCATCTTTACGGACACACCTGTCAATTAGCAGGTTCTCTCGACAGCCTGCTACACCTTTTTTCGAACCACGTTGTTCATACATTTCTCGCCACAGAGGCTCAAGTCGTCGAGAAATCCTGTTGTTTTACGACAGCTGTAAAGATCTTATACAGTGCCTTCAAACAAGTTATTGGCCTGTAATTCTCTGGGTTGGACAAATTGCTTTTTTTCGGTAGGAATATAGTGCGTCCGAACACCAGCCACTGCGGAATGGGCGTCTGTGGCTTCAAATATGAGGTTAATATGCGGGCCAAATTTTGGTGTGTAGAAGTAAACTTTTTCGACTAGATCTGGTCCAGCAGCGGAAAAGTTCTTCGTGCCTCTAAGTGCTTTTTTCACCTTTTCGGCAGTAACTGGTGGACATTCCTCCTCAGATTTCATGAGGTTGTCGCAAAACTCCTTGAAGCGGATGATATTGCCAGTATCTTCTTTCAACTTTAGTGTTTTCGAGATCTTGTAGACCTCTCTCCAAAAAGTCTCTACCTCCTGGGCTTGGGTGGATTTTGACAGAAACAAGGAGATCGCTGAAGAGGCGCGATGGGTAAGCGAAAAACTGTTGATTCTCCCTGATCCATCTCTCCCTCTTTTGTATTCTCCTCCTTGCGTCAGATAACAGCTGCATTTTGTCAATAATATGCTGCTTGATTGTCAGCAGCTTTGACTTGTTCAGTGCATGATTCAAGATCGTCAGTTCTTGGACGAACTTTTGAACCCTTCCCGGTAACGGTCTACCAGATGTTATGTAGTCAATCACACATTGAACACGGGACGCATTCTGTCTTGCCCATCCAATCTTCTTGTACAGTTGATGCAAGCGTCTTTTGGTCTGTTGATTCATCGTCGGTTTTGGCCTTCGATTTGAATCAGCCAAAGCTCTCGCAGCGCCATAAACTGAGCAATTGATGGTCCAGAGGTCGCACTCTTGCGAGATATCTACACGAACGCAGGCATCCATTTTAGCCAGATCTTGGGGCTTAGGGGAAACTTTCATGTTAATGTGCCTCCTTGTCCTGAAATCGCGATCATCTCTCAGAAGGTGCCTGCTTTCTGCGGTTCGTCTTAATGTCGCTTCCTCATCTTCGTCTGCAGCTTGATCAAGCAGCGGCTGGGGAAGCGCTCCGCGTACATATCCATTTTTCCAGAGGTGGGCACGTTTATTTCGCAATGATTGAATCGAAGCGTGCTGACGCTCTGGATGTTTCTGGCACCACAGAGTGTGCATACGCGCCATAAAGCCTCGGTAAACAGGGACAATGCTGGAATCGTAGTAGGCTAGCAAGTCATCCTTGAGTTGATCCGTCCACTCAATATGGGCGTTTCGCCGGTTCGTTGACGTGTTTCCATCTAAATTATTTTCAGCTCCCCGAATTCTAGGATGATCGGCTTTGTTCGCTGACCCATTGTCGGGTGGTCTGCACGCTCGATCTTTTTGAACCGCATTTACAACTTTTTGGTGTTTTAGTGGTGTGATTGTTGTTCCCACGAGCAGCTAGGCAAAGGGTTCGTCCATCCTTGTAGGAGTGCCATTCAGCTTTAGGCACGGATACCACGCCGCCGCTTAGGGTTTATTCCTTCGGGACCATCCCTGGACAATTGTCCGCGACTGCTTATTAATTATTGTAACCATATTCAGCAGAAACCCTTGGTACAGGGACCCTCTATCCGCAACCCGTGGACGCGTTCAGTGGCTCTGTCATAGGCCCTTCAGTTCCATTCCACAGGAATCGAAACCGAAACCGAATTGGGCATCGGCCGGGAATATATATATTGCAGTTTCGATTTCTCTGGAATCAAACCGAAGGGCCTATGACAAAGCCACCGAACACGTCCTCGGGTTGCGGATAGAGGGTGTGACGTGGTAGATATTGTCCGTCACTTCCCAGTTGGCACGAAATTTAAGAACGCAATTGGAACGTTCCAAAAGCGTTCCTTGGACGTACAAGTCAAAAGAAGTTATTTGAACGTTTGAAAAACTGTCCTAAGTCAGACCAAATGTATACCATTAAGCCATTTCCCTTTCAGGGTAGGCGTGACACTACCCGATTCGGGTAGTGTTTCTAGGTGGATAGTTTCTTGTAGTAAATAACTACAAGTGTGGGCTCACCACACTCACGATGTGCCAACAGCACTCAGTTTTCTCGAATGGTCACCCATCCAAGTACTAACCGCGACCAACGCTGCTTAACTTCAGTGATCTGACGAGAACTGGTTTTTTCAGCGTGGTATGGCTGTTGGTGAAATAATAATGAATAAATAATGAATAAAATAAAATAATGAAATAATGTTCTGAAAACGTTTCATGTTCCGAAAACGTCCTTAAAACGTCTCTGGAACATTGTATGTTTAAGGAACGTTATTTGGACTGACTTAGGACGTTTTTGAGCCGTTCCAATAACGTTCTTTAACGTTTGTGCCCACTGTGTTAAAGAACTCCATTTGTCGATAAAACCGAGAACTTTCGAATCGGCCCGTTTGAGACGTTAGAGCAAGGGTCACCACCGAAACACCACCACGAAACACTCACGGTCTTATCTTATAATTTATTTACTTTTCTGTTCTCCTATTACTTGTATACCTCCTTTCGGAGCCAAACCTGCCATCGGAGGAGATTCTACGATACTGTACCTATTTGAATATGGGAACCTTATCCCGCTAAAACCAGAGGCCGCCACCGTACGGATGACCGAGACCACCATGCAAGCAGAGTCGCAAGCGGGCATGGGGCCCCGACCCCGCAACGAGAGAGTAAATTATCTCTCTAACCAATCTCTCTCACCGGAGTGCTGCCCAAACGGTGTGATTCTGTATCCGATAATTTTTTGTATGTAAATTGAATCGGTCTGTGTACTCGCTTAATTTTTCGATGTCTGCCCACGTGATCTCGGTAACGTTTATTATTGGACAATCGCTCCGAATTTAGAATTTTGACCTCTCTGTATTTCCGTAGGCAGCTTAATCTGCCACTCTTGTTCTAGCCTTTCGACGCTGAGCTGCAATTCCGATATACTAAAGATTATACAAAATGTCGAGCTCAGGCAACGAAATATACAATCTATTCACGAGAATAAGGAAGGCCATGGAATCCGGGGAGTTGGATAGGAAATCTCAGGTATAGAGTTTTGTATTCTGGCATGCTCAATGGTCGTACTGCCACTTATTAAATAAATTCTGAGTCTAGAAAAATAACAGCCACGTGTTACGACCATGGAGTTTCGCCAACTCTCATAAGTCCCGCGAGTGTTTTTCGGAATTACTAGTTTGTGTGTTTGCTGAGACTCGGTATTAATAATAGGTAATATCATAACCTCCAGACTTTGTAAGAATGTGCGTAGTTTCGACGGTGTAATTTTGTCACTGGGTTTTCAGAGTTTTAAAATGGTAATATTGTGGGAATTCGCGATTTCGAGAGAAGTAACTGTCGGCCCGTACGTGTACAGCACGTTGTGTTCTCTTTCACAATAAATTCGATAATTTTATTTTATTCAATTGAAATCTTGGCCTAGGCTTTCAAAATTTATTTGTTTACCTACCCACCCTTCTCTTTACTTTGGTGACTAAGTGACGGTAAGAAGCTAAAGTAATAAGTGATAGGAAATAACATAAACTTTAATACGTATATGGAATATAGCAATAACGGGCGATTCGTAGTTAGGCCGCGGAAACCCCGTTATAAGGGTCACTGTGACAAGGGTTTCTGCTGAATATGGTTACAATGATTAATAAGCAGTCGCGGACAATTGTCCAGGGTTGGTCCCGAAGGAATTAACCCCCAAGCGGAGGCATTCACAACCGTATGCAGTATGCAGCCTTATCCTTGCATGCGGGACTTTACAAGGATGGACGAACCCTTTCCCTAGCTACTCGTGGGAACAAAAATGTTAACACCAAACATAGTTGTAGTAAGTGCCGTTCAAACCAATCTAACGGGCAGGGCTCCCGACAATGGGTCGGACAACAATGCCGACTACCCTAGAGTTGTGGGAGCCAAAGAAGACGGAGTCAATGCGATGGACCGACGAAATCTCAATACTTTTGGGTGGACGGATCGACTCACTGACGACCTGCCAGAATGCTACTATATCAGTATAGCCCCTGAACGAGAAGTTACATGACACGACTGCATGCTCGGTGTTGCGAGAAACACCCAGAGCTCTAGCACTTTTTGCGTTAACCCTTTGATACCATGCCCAACTACTCCGAAAAAGGGGCTATGCAAGCGAAGTGCCTACTCTACCGTAGCCAGAACAAGCCGGCAACAGAGAAAGAGAGGCGACACTGAGACCAACCGCGGGCAGGCAGCCAATATAGGAAGAGCGATGCTTCAGGGCCTGGAGAAACCTCAACATCCAGGTTCCTTTAAAGCCCCAAGATCTGTCTGAACTGCATGACGAGCTTTGTAAAGATTTTTCCAAAGAATCCGACCTCTGGACTATCAACGGTGGATCATAAGACCAAAGGTCGAATGCATCAAGTCACCACAAAAATAAGCTGATAAGATAAGATAAGCATTCAGCGCGTTATTGACTACATAAAATCTGGCAAGAATTTCACCGCCAAGGTTTGACAGTTTGCGGGTGAACTGCAGATCCGTTATCACACAGTTATCAAGTCAAAGCTGCTGACCATCAGGCAGCATATTGCTGACAGAATACGGGTACTACCTGACGCTAGAAAAAGTCTAGAGCGGAGGCAGTGGTGGGACAAAGAAAATCAACAGTTTTTCTTTGACACATCACGACTCTTCCAAAATCCTCCGATTACTGTCGACCATCGGCCCAAACCAGCGGAGGTCGAAGCATTTTTGAGGGAATTCTACGAAGTCCAGCATCCACTTAAAAAAGCCTCAAAGAACATTAATAGCTTCAAGGAGCTGTGCAATGCCCTCATAACACCTGAGAAAGAATGCCTACCTATCACTACCGAGGAGGTGAAAGAAGTATTAAGAAGCATGAAGAAGAAGATGCATGAATCGGAAGAGCCTATTCCGGAGTGGCTGGTAGAAGGGCGCACAGTACTCCTTCCTAAGATGGGCAACTCAGCTGACCTTAAGAATTACAGGCCAATCATTTGTCTGAACACACTGCATAAGATCTTCACAGTTATCCGAAATCATAGGATTGTTCTAACAATCGGACCTGTGTGGTGAGAAATGTACGAACAACGCCGCTCAAAATAAGTTCTAGAGATTGTCGAAGAATACACTCGGGATATTGGAAATAGATTTGGGTAGAAGAATGCGCCAAGGTGTATTTGAAGCTAGGAAAACTTAATGGAATCCTTGGAGACCCTGAGCTCGTCGACAGAAGCGCTATGCGACACGTTTGCGCTGGAGCCTTGACTTCAATATAAGGAGTCCACATAAATGTGGAGGATCAGTCGATGTCGTTTGAGCTAAAGTTTGCTTTCCTTAAATCAACCGGATTGAAGTCGGGCACGGAGGCTTTTATTCTGGCATGTCAAGACGGTGTCATTTTCATACTGGCATACCGTCGGCACATGTTTGCATGTTGAGCCGAGACAATCCCGATGATAACTGCAGAGCGTTTTATGCACACCCCGAGCATGTAGGACACATACTATCTAGCTGTCCAACTCATGTGGGAATGACCTACTTCCAAAGGCGCAATGCGGCACTAAGCGTACTTTATTATCGTCTCTGTCACTCTTACGGCATTAACCCTAATACCGCTCCGCTAAACGCTCCTAGGGAAATAGAGTCAATTGTCGAAAATGAGAAGTGCCG
This sequence comes from Andricus curvator, assembly GCA_932195095.1. NCBI lineage: Eukaryota > Metazoa > Arthropoda > Insecta > Hymenoptera > Cynipidae > Andricus > Andricus curvator. The sequence goes on from CAKNYM010031181.1 coordinate 67,744, forward strand.
CATATACTGGAACTTCATATTCTCGACAATTGTTTCTGTTGCGCACTAAAGGCCTGATATAGTTCTCCTTGACTTCCGAGAAGCGAACCATGTTTGTTATCGAAGTTTCGGCACAAGCCAACAAAAACATAGTCAAGGAGAATGAAAAGAAGAAGAGGTATAAAGACTGTGTAAGGGAGTTGCGACGGTTATACCGAGAATATTCTGTTAAGCTAATTGTCCTGATCATCGGCGCTCTTGGAGGTTCCAATCTTTCACTGGTTAATAGCCTGAAAAGCATACCTGCCCGTCAGCAAAATGCTAAGACGCTCGGGGGGAAGTTGCAGAACGTGGTCGTCCTTGGGTCGCTCCGTGTCCTCAGGGTGCACGAGACTTTTGCCGGATCATCGCATTGAATCCGTCACAGACTGTAACCACCTATCTCATGGTCGTGAGACGTGGTTACAGCTGAAATTTTACGGTGATTTCGCTGGGAGCGGGTGCATTTTTTCAGATTAGCACCCTGTCCCGGCGAAGTCCTGCGGTTGTCCTTATGACAAACTTTTAATGATATGTATATATAATTAATTAATTACTATATATATAATAATATATATATTTAAAAAAAGAGTTGAACAACCACCGCAGGATTCCACTGAGAGCAACTGTCATCTAAAAAAAAATGGCAATAGCTCCCAGTAGAACCGCGGTAAATCAGACCTATGGTCACGGCTCACAACCGTGAGATGGGTGGTCACAGGGAACGGCGAAATCACAACGACAGGTCAGCGATACCCTCGTGTGTCTTGAGGACACGAAGCGACCCAAGGATGGCCGCTTTCTGCATCCATCTCGCAAGTGCCTTGGCATATTTTTGGCGGTGGTTGTTTAACCCTTTTTCTAATTATATATATAATTGTATACATTCTTGGACGTACTAGTTTACAAAAGATCTGATAACACATTATTACATGAATTTTAACTTCCTTCTATACAGAGCTATCTCCATAACAGATAAAGATAACTTACAAAACGAACTACAAAACGTTAAACAAATCCTAATACAAGACGATTACACAAGCAAACAAATTAATAAAGCAATAAGAAAGTACACTAAAAAAACAAAGTCAACACAACCTATACTAAATTAAGAGAAAGAGAGAAACCAACACCATCCTGCCCAATATCCAAGGTGTCACAGAGAAAATAGGAAGAATTCTCAAAAAACACAACATCGAAACCATATTTAAATCACCTGCGAAAATGGGACAACTTCTTAACAACCCTAAAGATAAAAAGGCACCTCTTAGTGATCCGGGAGCATATAAAATCCCTTGCTCTTGTGGCAAAGTCTATATTGGAGAAACCGGGACAGGGGTGAGCCAACGTGTAAAGGAACATGAGAGTAAAGTCATAGAGAAGCAATCGAAATCTTGAAACACCCTAATAACATCAATACGGACAATTGATATGATACAAATCCGATTTGGCTTTGCGTACTCTTCGTTCGATTAACCTCCACGATGGGGCGCTATGGCTAATCACAGGCATCGTAGAGAGTGTATATAAGAATAAAATATCCTGAAAGTGAACTACAATGTTCACGAAAGGTCGGCAATATTCGTAGTTTCAACTCGATTCACCTAATATTGACGATTCTCAATAAAATCTGTAAAAACCGTCATTGTTCTCATGGGTAATACGGTTTCAACTTAATGGGGCTTGCGGAACCTCTAAATATTACTAAAAATAACCCGTTTATTTTTTTCTGGAACGAAAAATTTTCCTGGCGCAATGCATGACAATTTTTTTAAAAATCCAATGCATTTTTGGACCGCCCTAATATACAATGTACATAGAGGTAAGAACATGTAAAAAAATTAATTTTGTAACATAAAATATAATCAACTAAAATTTTAATTGATAAGGATAACGTGTGTACCAAAAAAATCCGGCTATTTGTGCCGGAATTTCGCAGTCCCTTTTCCAGGTGCAGCTATTCATATCGAAAAAATTCAGCTATTCGTACTGAAATTTCGGCACACGTAACGACGGCCTCTCCTAAAATACCCTAAATACGTAGAATTTTTTAAACTATTTCAAATGTAAAAAATTCTTGCATTGTATATCAGTGATCTATGGCTACTGACTTCTTACTAAATTTGGCATCAATCGATTCGATGGATTAGCACAGGAAATCTTGGGGTATTCCTTTGATCTTGAAGTTGGATTAAAGTGACTTGCAGCAAATTGAGGCTCATTTGATAAAAATTATTCGGATTTAATATTAAATTTTGTTGACAGTGACACGAAATTTTTTTTTTTTTCAATTGAATAACATTAATATTGAATGAAAGATTAAATTGAGCAGCATCACTTTTGATACCTCAGGATTTACTGTAAGAAATTCATTTTTCACACTATATACGCAAAAATTTAAAAACTATTAAAGGTATCGAAGGTTCTTGCAATATATATCGAGCATATTATGCTACAGGCTTCTCATTGAAATTGTGTGCCAATAGGTTTGATATATCAGCAGGTAGAGTTGAGCACAGGCTGAAAATTGGTTGTTTTTATTTTGTATTGTTTTATTCTCACAATTTCCAAAGCATTAACGTAAAATCACGTATGAACCTATTTTTCAATGGTTGATCAGTCAGCTGCCAAGTATAATTAAAATCGGTTGAGAATTGCTACAATAATGAAAAAGTCTAAATAAAACGTGATTATTCCAGATAAGGATTTTTCGTAGTGTTTTTTTTTACACTTAACGGCAATTCGCGACAGTCAATTTTGACCAGAACTAAATGATAATTGTAATGTGTGAAATCATTTATTATAATGATTTAACACAATTTTTCCGTCTTCTTGTATTCTTTGATTATAATTTTGTGACTTTGAAGAAATAATGTAAAACCTTTGAGGATTCTTTAAAATCATCTATAAACTTTTTGCAGTCTATAAAATTTTTTTTTAATTTTCTGAAGTCTCTTAGAATAAATCGACACATTACTCGATAATGTTCAATAATTTAAATACAAATCTGCCGTCCTGATGAAGAAACAGTACAACTGCATTTGAAACCAACCGAGATATTCAACAAAACGCGTTTGCATCTGTACCTTTTAACGTATGACAGTTTTCGAAGAAAAAAAGTACTGTTCTTGAGTGAATCGGACATGCTCTATTCATTAAAATGAAACAGAATGGCAAATTTTTATTATTTATATGCAAAACTGTAGATATGCTAGATATTAATGCACAAAGTCGCCGATAATCCTTACGAATAAACACATCTACGCAGATGATGCTGCCGAATGCAGGAATCAGCCTACAAGATCCTCCGAGTTTCCTGCTGGAGAAACTTAACAACTACAAATTTTCCAAAAATTGATGACAAAATAAAATTATGATGTATTTATTAATTTACTATCAGGTCACAATTAATTGCTCTATAATTATTTCAGATAATTAATAATAATTATATTATTAATCGACTAGAATTATTTTTCTTTGACTAATACAAAATTCAGATGTGCTATTGAAAAGAAGGATCGGTGGCTCAAAATAAATCTCGAATCCGGGTGAAAAAACTTAACATGCACTTGTGCTATTCGATTTCAGGAAATCGGACTGCAGAAAGACCGAGGATTCTCATGAGCAAAACACATTTGCGCAGATGTGTTTTTTTTTCAGGATGTGAGGGCTCAGCACTATCCCAAATCCTGGAATTCGTGTAGATATGCTACAATTTCTGCAGATGTATTGTTTCTTCATCAGGGATTCTCGAAAATCGCTGTAGATATGATAATTGAAACCTAATTATCTCAATATTTAATTACAATTTTTAATAATGATTAGCATAGTTAAATTCGTCTTTTTATTACGAATCCAACATATAAAAAACTCATTCTTGATAAAATTTTAGTTGCACAGTTTCTTCATCAGGACGGCAGAAATAACATCCTCAATATTTTTTAAATTGCGCTCCTGTCCATCTATATTTTTTTTGCATCACGGCTCGGAATGAAAAGTATAGTTCTAAAAGTGTCTAAAATTATTATTTTAAGAAAAAAAGCTTATTCTAATTATTAGTGCCTAGCAAATGCTTACAAACGTTATACAAATACTACTTTCGGAAAGTAAATATGAAAATTAATATTAGAAAAAAGCCTTTTGAACACAAAAATTAGCAGTTGAGTGAACTCTACAATTTTCTGAGTTCTTGGGAAAATATATGAGTTTGTAGTACCTAGCAGTCAGGCAGACGTTGCGACGTATACATTTATATCTGATTAGGAAGTTCCGAATAGATGCTCATATGATTCTGTTCATTTAGGAAATAATTATAGCATTATACTGAATTTTCTACTCGCTTTTATGTATATTAATACGATTTTCATTGGCTCCATCCTAACATGCAATTGTGTTCCTACACAAGTTACTTTCTCTCCAAAAAATTAGTAAAAATTTATTCACGAAATAAGGACAGCTCTTCTTATTTAAGGATCATTGCCAAGCAGTTCAGAAATTTCGAATCCAAAGATTTAAATATACAATTGTATTAAGTGATATAAAGAGAACACTTTGAAGTCATAAGTAAATTATCACTACATTTTGAAGGTTTAAAATTATTTAATAAATGTTTAGAAATGAAAAATCAAGATATAAATTATATATAATAATAAGTTGTAATAGGGTTAGATGTTTCCCGAGGGATAGCGATTCTAAAGAAAAGTGGTATGAGGGATGGGCAGATAGACACCCGACCGAAAGTGTAATGCTTGATAGAAACTACTTTTCTGAAATAGTACCAATAACTATTGTACGAGAACCCGAAAGTTACCTCAAGGCTTTCTTTGAAAAAATAAAATAAATTAGCTAACAGCCTACTTGGAATCAAAAGGACGAGAAACGAAGGGAAGATTGTGAAATGGGAAAAAGTGCATCGTCAGCCATGTGTAAAACAAAAGCTGATTACGAGTATATTGCTTCTGATTCTTCAAATATTCAGCATTCAGGGATTTCTCTCTTCCATTAAATCATTTTCTTTGTGTTTTAAGGAAATTTTCAACCATACTATAACATATTCCAAATCGATGAGGTTACAAAATGCTGATTCTGTAATATGTAGTTTTTTGAGTGACCTAACTTTCATAATATTTCACATTTCAAACACAGATTATTTAAATGTGTATATTTATATATTTGTATTTTAGTGACTCACCCGTGATAGGCCAGAAAGGACAACAAGAAGAATATGCACGCAAGGACGTCAGCCCGTCCAACAATTCCAGTAACCTGAAAACAGAAATTAATATTTTTTAATCGAAGTTTCTCTTTGTTCCAAAATTCGGGAAGTGAAATCTTTCTTATTAGTTCGGCTAGTCTTCTAGAAATAAAGACTAGTCCATCCCTTTTTCCATCTCCGCCCATTTTTTCTAGACGGCTAGACGCAATCTCTTTTAATATGGGGACGGCGATTTGTCAACCTCAGCTTATGATTAAATCAGAACTTTAACTTTTACCTAAATATAAAGAAAAAATACGAAACAAAAACTCTGAATAACTAATACTGAATAAACCATTTTACGCTGTAATATTTTCTTCTAAAGTTCGACTTGAGTTATAATTCAAATATAGTTACCATTAGGAATGGTAATATTCTCCTCGATTTTATCAATCTGTTTTAACAATGCTTATTTTTGAACTTTAAATAACTTTATTAGTTTATCCTTAATTCCATATTGCATGGATGGGTCGACTTATAAACAATTTATTGGAAAACAATGACAGACGCAAAACAGTAATTCGTAATTATAATTTAAATTCGGGTAACTTCGTAAAACTGAGCGTAATTAAGAATCATACATAAAATCGAGCAAAATATTACCATTGTTAATTGTAACTAATTTTGAAACAGAACTATGCAGTTTTGCATCGATTTTTCGCGAATGTTTGGGAATAAGTGTTTGGGGACATGTTGCCGATCAAATATATTAGCTGCATTTTAAGTTTACACTTCTATAGAAAGGCAATTTTAAATTTTAAAACTACCTGCAAGCTACGTCGATATAAGTACTTTACTCTAGAATTATATATTGGATCGAATTTACGTTCCTGAAAGGGAAATAAATTCGAAATATGAAGTAATTTCGCATTACGCAATAATTTATATTACGGTTGCTGTATTTGCAAAGGTCTCTTGTTTGAATTTGGCGCCTACTCTTATTTGGTACCCCAGGTCCAGGAAGTGTTCCACGGCGCCATCTTCACATAACTTACCGACCAGACTAAATACATCTAGATGGGAAACCACGACTTCAAAACTGAACGGAAGTTCTGTAGTACAAATGAAATTTCTGTGACATTGATATTATGGCGCTTGAAAGTTCGGATACATCGGTATTAGGTTAAATGAAAATTGGGGAAAATAAAACTTATGACAAATGATAATTCGGTTAAATAGAAAAGGAGCAACGTGGAAGTTCGAACAAATGTTAATTATGACAAATAGAAATTTGGATAAATAGAAATTAAGGTAAATGATTATTCGAAACAACAAAAATTAGGTCAAATTAAAATTAGGACGAATAAAAATTAGAGCAAGTGATAATTAGAAAAAATGAAACTTAGATTATATCCAAATTAGAAAAAGGAAACATTATGTCACGTGACAATTAGGATAAATGACAGTTTCACTTTGGTTTAACTAAAAATTATTGTACTTAAAAATTATGACAATTGTCGATTCGTGCAAATAAAAATAAGGTTATGTAGTTATTAAAAAAAATGAAAATTATGTCATTTAAAAATTTGAAAAAACAGGAATTTGATTGAATTGAAATTGGGAACAATAAATGTTCTGGCAAAGATACAATTGGTCATGTAAAATTATGCCACATACTAATTCGGACAAAACACAATTCTTGTTAGTGACAAATCGGAGAAGTAAAACGTAGGTAAAATGACAATTCGGGTAAATGAAAAATATGGAGAATGGGTATAAGTTAAATTAATTTTCGATCAAATAAAACCTATGTCAAGTGGAATTTGGGGGATATTCATGCGCCTCAAACAGCATGACAGAGATGATGAGGAGTATCCAAGGTATTTCTAACTTCAGTGAATGCTTGACATTCCCAGAATCACCGAGGTTAAATTTCTACTGACCGTAATGTAAGCACATTGAAGTAAGTTTAAGGCCATCTCAACTGGTTTGGTTCAGATTTAACGGAAGGTTATAACCTGCTTCTAAACTAATTCTCCGATGGTAGGGCAAGAGTACCTAATCCGAATTAGAAGTCCAAATGCAGATCACTATTGTTTTAACTGTAAATTGATATCATTATTAAGGACGTGTCTACGTGTACCGAAATTTTGGTATAAGTAGCCAGATTTTTTCGGTACGAATAGGGGGAGCTGGAAAAGAAGCTATTTGTACAGAGATTTCGGTACAAATAGCTGGAGTATATATTATTAAATCAAATTTTGTGGAATATTTAGTTAAACTAAGAAAAGAAAATAATGATACGTATATTTGGACCCTCTGGTTCCGAAAGTGGATCAAAATCATACTTTGACAAAAAATCTTCTAAAACCTTTAACATCTTTTTTTGAAATTTGACAATTTGTACTTCGCATACCAAAGGATCAATCTATTATTTTCTACAAAGGAAATAAATTTTCGATTATATGTATTTGTATTGTCAAACACATTGTTTCTGAAACCCGGTCCACATTTGGTTTCTTTGATTCAAATACGTAAGAAAGAATGATCTATCTTAGCTTCAATTGTTAAAGACAGGTTTATATTGACTCTAAGGCTATTTGCTCAGTATACATTCAAATGGAAATTTGTAATGCTAAACAGTACGCTATAATTAATTCATTGACGCATGTCAGTTAAAAAGTGATCATTCGAGTAAGAAGCAGAACAAATAAAATTAGAATACAAAACTTTTTGAATTAATTACGACAGCAACTTGCGTTCATCTGGACGCGACGAAAATAACAGGGACATAATTGCACTCAATCGACTGCAAACAATCCAACGAATTATGTCGAAAGTTTTGATTAAGGCACTGACTATAATACATTCTTAACTTTCAAAGTTTACGCTCTTGCTCTCCAGCAAGAAAGAAAGGTTGTTCGTGAATCGAGTGGTGCAGGTGTGGAAGGGGCGCAAAGAAGTTAATAGATAGGGAAAGCATAGTAGGCGACGAAGGTAGGAGGGGTTCCGTTTAAGTTGGAAGCCAATTATAATTAGCTCTCAGTGCACCTAATCAATTTGAAGTTTAGAGTGAGAGAGACAGGGGAAGAGTGAAAGAGTGAAAGAGATGGTAATGGAGTTGCGTTTCGTATAAACTGGAGCAAACTAAAACTGCATCTATGCTTCCCATACCTCTCATTTGACTGGTGGAAAACACTAAAACAGTCATACTTATTTCTTAAAGGTTCTTATATTTTCTTGCAACTTTAAATGTTATTCTGATTATTACATTCGTGTTTTTGGTTTGATATGCTGTGATTGAAAATACTTAAGAAGATGCAGATAGTAGTTCGCCAGATACGAAAACGTTGAGTGAAGGCTGTAGAGATTTTTGATTGGCCCAAGTATATCGGAACCTGAAGGCCTCAAAAGCGCGCGAGTTTCAAGTCCGAGACCTATATCTCTGCCTTTTTTAATAAAAGGCAAATTTAAATTGGTTATGTGAAGCTGGTAAATTATCATATAAATCATAGTTACATTGAAACACAGTCTCCGGACTACTCTGGGATCCGGTCTGTTTTGTACGCGCAGTAGCTAAAAAGTAGCTTCGTGACTCAATTCTTCCTTGAGGATCTCTACATCTACCTAAAAAGCTATGTCTCCATTGGCTTCGCTCACTAAAAACATTTTCATCGTTGCAGCAGTTAGTTTTTTTTTAATAATTGAATACTTAATTAAAAAATTTAGTAGGTTTCACTTTAAATATTTTTTTAAATTCAAGTGTCAAATTAAAGTAGCATAAATTATCTTTCAAACAAAATTTTTAAATATATTAGATTCCGAATTAGAAAATTTCAAATTTAACATCAAAAATATCTATGAAGGAATGAAATTTATAAATTATATGTCAGTTTTATCGAGCATTGATGAATCAGAGTTTGAATATCCTTATGAAAATAGTCTATTCAATATAAAATAAACAGATGCACATATATCTCGCGCAGGTAGTTCACCTCACACACATACTCATCACACATGAAAATTAGAATTTAAATGGCATCTACAAATAACGATATAGTTCAAATGTGAAAATATAAAATATTGCGGCCTAAATGATCACCTATATTACAAATAGGCCCAAAAAGCAGCCATCAGGAACTTTCATTGAACACGCCCACTAATTTCTAAAAAGTAAAGTAAATTATGGCACTTGAAATTTATCGTGAGCATGGCTACGAAATAGGCCCATTAAGAGAACGCATCTGGTAACGCCATTTCAACCTCAATCACGATCTATTTGATCTAATTATTTTTTCCTTAGCCCTCCTTCTAATTACGTTTGACATCAACAAGAAAAACATTTTCAAATTTCTCATCCTCCTGTATTAGAATATTGCACCAGTCACACACACACTAAACTTGGCCATACAAATACCCACACTCTACTGGAAACGCCCCCTTATGTCGCATGAATACGCCAACTTCATCAACGACTTCTACATTTTTTTAGGAAAATATGTTCCACAAACGCGTTGCGTCTAAGCCCGAAATTCACACCCTGGAACCATGGCTATCTAAACCTCACTAAACACGGTCGCAATATAGACATTTCGTATATTAGTTAATTTTTTTTTGAGAATTTTGATGCGACTGCCTTCTCGAAACCACTTCAAATTTGTTATTCGGTTAACATTGAGAAAATTTTAAAATGAAAAATCTTGATAACATTCTCAGGTTTCATCTAACTAGTTTGTGCATTGAGAACCAAAACCTTCTATCATATTCAAAAGAGCTAATGCATGTTAACAATTATTATGTTTGATATTTTCAAAATGACAAAATATAAAATATACGAGTTTGGGTTTTGGGCCTTTTATTTGATATGAAATTATAGTTTTTTATCATATGAAATAGTAAAAAAAGAAATATAAGAATACGAAAAGACAGAAAAATCGGATACTCATAGGAGAAATAATTGTATTATTTGTATCAACTGAAAAAAATTACGCCGAAAATAATGCTGAAAACGACGTCTAGATTTTACACCAAATACGATTTTGATTTTGGTACCGATTTTATATCGTTTTAGGCGTGAAGCTTTTCAACAGAGGCATGTTAAGATTGCTTGCAATGATAATATTAATCTCGTAGAGAGTTTCCCATTTTGGCAGCGGTGAATATTCGAATGATTTTTCTTAAATAAGAAATACCCAGTGAAGAATGTGACAATTATTATTATCATTCTCCCCTAAAAATCATTACGTAACAATTCACTTCACGTTTCATATTCGGGTGGATATCAATGAACGAATGTAAACGACCAGCTTAACTGTGAAAATATGGTAAACAGCATGGCATCCCAGTTCCACCCCAACTCTAGCGAAACTGCTCGAAATTCCTTCAATGACCCTCTAGAGGATTTCGGTCAAGTGACTTCACTCAGTCACTGTCAACAGGGCCGTCTCTAGACTATCTACAAGAGCTAGGAGACAGGTCTACCAAGTTGTATTTAAGATAACAGAGATTGTGGTTTCGACGATAAATTTTCCCTAGGCACGTGATGCGTTTACAGATTTACGTGGAGGAATAGGGGTCCAATTTCAAAAACATCCTGCGACAATTTATTATCGTAATTGCCAGTAGACTGTCGCGTCCAGTCAGACTTGTGACATGAACAATTAAGCTCGGTGTGTAAAATGCGAACACATAGACGCTGCCTGTCCTCGTCAAATTGAAATTCTAAAATTATTATCCTCAACATCTCATGGTATCAAACATGATCAATGGCCTAATTTCATATTGATTTTCAATATCATCCAGTGACGTCAATAATCATTCGAGAACCTATAACAAACATGATTGACTCGGATGAAATGACTTGTATAAGTGGTAATCAAAAGACTGGGAAAATTATATTTTGCCTGACACTCTGACAGGCGATTTTCATCGACGCTCGAATTTCACCTACAGCCAATTTCACTGTAAATTGGGAATTTATTGGTTGAATATTGACCGGAATTTTCTTCATATTTACGGAGATTTATTCAATGAAATTTTGATGCTCGAAAAACGCAAAAAGTTTCCGGAGTTTTATTTTAATGCTGGAACAATTTAAAAACAAATATATGCAGTGTTATGGTTACTTCATCGATATATTCATGTTTCATGAACACACTAAATCTCAAGGTGTAAAATTTAATGTTGATCGAAAAGTCATCGCGTAGCATTTTGCAGTGGAAAAACAATAGACATATAATTCTTTACATACTGGGAACTTTCAAATCTTAGAGGTAATTCATAAAAACGATTGAAATTATTTTGAGAAAAATTGTCACAATTCTTCCTTTCAGTGTCTTATAAGATGATACTCTGAAAAAAATTGAATTTATTATTGCAAATCGGAATGAAATAACATTTGGAGCTATAAAAATGGCTTTGAAGCATGTCCAGTCTCCACACATGTCCGAGGCATAGATTAGAATCCAAAAGGAAATATCCCAGTGAGCACGAAATTTAAGAACGTAATTGCAACGTCCTACAAACCTTTCTTGGGCGTACAAGTCAAAAGTCGTTATTTGAACGTTTCAAAAACTGTCCTAAGCCATACCAAATAATGTTCTGAACACGTTTCATGTTCAATTTAGTTCTTAGAACGTCTTTGGATAATTGTATGTTTAAGGAACGTTATTTGAACTTTTTATGAACCGTTCTAATGATGTTCTCTAACGTTTGTGCCCACTGGGATATTATCAACCGTCTCAAAAATTATCAAAAAGGGTACAATTTTCATCACTAATGCTTTAATTTAACTACAGCACAGACAAAAATTATGTACTGAAATATACGCGTCCAGAAAAATCCTTTTGTGGTTACTTTGATACATAAACAGCTATCATTCGCTTACTAGTACTAGCTTTTTGGGTTCGATGTTGATGTCAAATTAAAAAAAAACATTCCACTACGGATTCGACATATTTCAAAAAAAAAATTAAGAACGTTCATCACAAACTAAGAAAAAGTGTAAGAAAACTTCGCATATTTCAATTAGTATCCATCGACATGACTAGTAATTTTTGTGTTGTTTTCTATTAACGAAACATCCCGTGTGTAAAAATGTTCTGTTACTGCACTCTTTCTGTCTAGCCCGCCTTGAGTCGACACTGGCGCGCTAAAGACAGTCTGTCCAGTGGCTAGACTGGGATATAACGCTCAGATCGACTAGTTTCTAGACAGATCGTCTATTTCGATAAAAATAATTAATAATTAAATAATGCATTTGTATTTTATTACATAGGACTCTAAGATATGGGGTTTGCAGCTGATTAAAAATATAAAAAAAGTTTTTGAACATAAAAAAAATGAAAAAATGAGTTCCCCCAAATCTTTAACATGCGCTGGGTCTCGAACTTTTGATGTAAATCCTAACTCAGAGAAATGGTTGACTGGTACATCCATTTTTTGTTGGTTAAGGAAAAGTTGGTCAGAACGTCTGTTTAGATTGACGGGCCAGCCAAGTCCGTTGGACACAATGACAATTTGAAATGGTTGCGTGTTCGTTGGTCACTGCAGCTATGCAATTGGACCCTTAAACTGTCGAATAGTTAGCATAGCCAACTGATTGGCCAGTGGTCCCAAACGTGGCTCCCTGCACTGTTAGACATATCTGGTTGAATTTTCAACCACATGTGGTTGAAGTTTTATACAATTACCGTTGTTGAAATTTCAACTACTTGTGAATGAAAAATTAGCTACACGTGTAATTGAAATTTCAACCATGCAGTTGAAATTTCAACAACATGTAATTGAAATTTCAGTAACGAGAAAAAAATTTTATTCGACACAGTTAGTGAATTTCAAAGCAATTATAATTTTTCAAAAATCTTAAATAAAGCCCATGAAGATTCCTGAAAAATACTGTGCTTTGAAATTCAGTAACTGTACCGAAAGAATTCTGATAAGGAATCAGTGAGTTATTTCGTACGTTTGTGTCATGTGATCCATGAGATTAACAAAGTGCATATAATATTTAGGAAAATAAGCAGCTTTAAAGAAGAAAAACAAAAGGTACGTTAGAATTATATTACCATAATGAGTTGCGCGCCCAATCAGACAAATTTTTCGACACTCTGTAAACATAACCTAAAAAAGCATACAGCAGTTAGTACCGATAGTGTGAATGAAATTGTCCCATTATGATAATATTATTCCAACGTACCTTTTGTTTTTCTTCTTTAAAGCTGCTTCTTTTTCTTGTATCTCATGATACAAACGTACGAAATAACTCCTCGCGGGACTTTGTCTCGTTGGGGTCTGGCTTCGCGGGAAGTATGAGGGCGCATTGTGTATGCGCAAACGTCTTATTGAAATTTCAACTACATTTGAACGAATTTTATTTCAATTAAGTGGATGAACGATATTTCAACCACAAACGTGGTTGAAAATTGGTTGAATTTTCAACATATTTCTAACAGTGTGACCTATTGCGCTTGCGTCCGGGAGACACGTTTGAGCCGGTTGGCGTCGTTGGCGTCAAAATTCAGAAAGGCCGTAGAACCAACCTGTCGACAGCCTGACAAGAGTCAAAAGATGATTTGTGTTACTTTGCCGATATTTCGAGCATTTGTGTCGTGTGTTGTGATTTTTCAAATTATATTAAGTTACACTTTCTCGTGGAGAATGTATTAAGTGTTCTTCGAAATGAAATTTTGGGCTTTTGAGAAAATAAGAACTCGAAAGGCCATGCCATACTAACCTCAAAATAATTTGTCGACATACATTTTGCTACAATTCACATCCAAACAAATTGAGATATCGAGGTGAGAATTTGGAAACTTAAAAGAAGGCCCTAATGAACTTTTGCTTCTGGTATAGGGACGTGAGTTGATGCAAAGAATATGTTGAAAAACCATTTTCATGTTAGTATGGCATGGTCTTAATGATCTCGAGCGAAAAGCGTTGTGTTCGTGGTTCTTCATAAAAGTGCACAATTGTCAACAGGGACTCATGCTCGAGGATTGGAAAGAATTTCATATACTATTTTTCACAGGTAAAACTCATATTTTGCGTCCGATACACAGCTCTTTTACAAGAAGTTTATGTAACCAATCTGTCGCAATCAGGAATTACCTGTTAAAAATTCTGATTTAAATAATTTTTACTGCTGATTTAAACGCATCCAGTTGATTTTTTTCCTGAGCGTATTATATTATATACCATTAAGCCATTTCCCTTTCGGCGAGCCTCAAGGGGTAAGCGTGACACTACCCGATTCGGGTAGTGTTTCTAGGTGGATAGTTTCTTGTAGTAAATAACTACAAGTGTGGGCTCACCACACCCACCACCGCCAACAGCAACGCAGTAGTATCAGACGGTCACCCATCCAAGTACTAACCGCGCCCAACACTGCTTAACTTCAGTGATCTAACGGGAACTGGTGTTTCCAGCGTGGTATGGCCGTTACTATGATTATGATTATGATTATGAGTATGATTCATCTAAATTCTTAAAAGTAATTACTGCTAAATACATGGGACAGGCTGCAAACACGGTCGGTTGTCCGATCCGTCAGAAATAGGTGAGTCAGACAAAACAACGGCACGGTAGCATTTTGAGCAGTTGCTATGACCCAGTTAGTTGCATGAGGCAGCCATCCCGCTGCTGCATCGCACAAACTCAGTTGGCTGGCACAACTAACACCACCGTGTCCATTAAAAGTGGCTTTCTCAGCCAACTAAGTGAATGGCGCCCCAGCATCCAACGAAATTGGCTACAGCAGCCAACTTACGGGTCAGACCATCCAATCCTTTCTCTGAGTGGCGTATATAATATGGAGTTACTTCAATAATATGTTGCCGTAACTTTGTCGCGTTGCGTCACCTTAACTCACTTAGCTATCTGATAGTTGAATATTTGTTTTTTTTTGCCAGATATTAATTTCAATCCATTCCAACGTATTATTTATTTCAATAAAACATGAACAATTTTTAAACATTGAAAGTGCTTAATGTGTGAAAAAATCATTTTTAACAATATAGGCTGAATTATTTACGCGTTTAATAAGTAATTGTGATGAATGAAATGAATTATTTATGTTACAATTTTATTTTCTAGAATATAATACGTAGACACATTATAAATATTGTAACTAATAATAATTAACTATAACTTTATGATGTAATTTAATTAGAAGCAAACGTGTGTTAACCCGTGTGGAAAAATTTCGTGGCAGTCTTGAATCATGATAAAGCCAGTACAGTTTTTCTAAAGTCTGTCTATTCACGCAAGACTAACCTGGCACTACACTGGCGCTTTCTAGTTTTACTACGTGTTTGATTCAAACCTTTCTGCTGTCTAGCCCCATTCTTGGCGCTATCTAGGAGTTCGTTACGAATTTGAATATATAAAGATTATCCAGATTTTAGCTAGTTTCTAGATAGAATCACGGTTTGGACTTAAACAAAAATGACAGAGGTGAATTCAGAAAATAATCATGTTTGAATAAAATATTTAGGAAATTACAATACACAATTGTACAAATGCTCAAGCAATAATTAATTGTAGACTATCACATATTTAAGATAGTAAACAATAATTGTTCAAGGTGATAGAAATCTTAATACAAGAACTGCAGTTTCAAGAACGATTTTTTGAAGAATGTTTAAAAAAATTTTGTTTCAATTGAATTATATAGTGAAGTTATAATGAATTTATATTGAATTTATAATAATTATAATATGTATAATGCTATGTATAATATTTATGATATTCCAGAAAATCAAATATTATTATAAAAGATTTATTTAATTTATTTTAATTATTTATTGATTCCGTAAATGATAATTAAGCCTAACGTATTATACATTTGAAATAATAAACAATCATTATTTCGTAGCCTAATCGCAAGTAACATCATACAAACTTAATTTTTTTCAGTGATTTATTCACAAATCAAGCACTTTTAATGTTTAAAAGTTGTTCATGTTTTATTGAAATAAATATTAGGATGTAATGAATTGAAATTGATGTCCGACAAAAAAGAAAAAAAAAATTAACTTTTAGATGGCCGAGGTGTTAAGGCGACGGGACAAAGTTACAACAATAGAATAGGAAGTTACATCAGAAGTTCGACACCCGGCGTATGTACAAGAGATTTGCGGAAACTCATTTCTTCATTTTTTTTTTTGTACAAAAACTTTTTTTATATTTTTAATTAACTGCAAAATCTATATATTGAACTTTTATGGCATAAAAAATAATTATATTATTTAATTATTAATTATTTTTTATCAAAATAACTGATCTGTCTAGAAACTAGTCGATCCGAGCGTTACATCCCAGTCTAGCCACTGGACAGTCAGCCTGTGGTGCGCCAATGTCGACTCAAGGAGGACTGGACAGAAACAGTACAGCGCCACGAAATTTTTCCACACGGGAATCATTTGTTGAATAGAAATCGTTGTTAAGAAGACAGTGTGCATATTAATATACCGTAGTGCCACCTTCACGTAAAGCTGGTACACTACACAAAAAAAATGGACGCTCGTGCTTTATATATATATATATATATATATATAAAAGTTTGTCATAAGGACAACCGCAGGATTTCGCCGGGAGCGGGTGCTAATCTGAAAAATTGCACCCACTCCCAGCGAAATCGCGGTAAAATTTCAGCTGTAACCACGTCTCACGACCGTGAGATAGGTGGTTACAGTCTACGACTAACTCAATACGATGGTCCGGCAAAAGTCTCGTGCATCCTGAGGACACGGAGCGACCCAAGGACGACCGCCTTCTGCATTTTCCCCGCAAGTGTCTCAGCATTTTGTTGACACGCAGGGATGCTTTTCAGGCTATTAACCAGTGAAACCTTGGCACTTCCAAGAGCGCCGATGATCAAGGTGATTAGATTAACAGAATATTCCGGGTATAACCATCGCAACTCCCTTATAAGGTCTTTATACCTCTCTTTCTTTTCTTTCTCCTTGGCTGTGACGTTTTTGTCAGCTGGTGCCGAAAATTCGATAACGAACATGGTTCGTTTCTCGAAGTCAAGGAGAACTATGTCAGGCCTCGAGTGCGCAACAGAAACAATTGTCGAGAATATGAAGTTCCAGTATATGCGGCACTTCTCATTTTCGACAATTTACTCTATTTCTCTAGGAGCGTTTAGCGGAGAGGTATTTGGGCTAATGCCATAAGAGTGACAGAGATGGTAATAAAGCACTCTTAGTGCCGCATTGTGCCTTTGGATGTTGGTCGTTTCCGCATGAGTTGGACAACTAGATAGTATGTGTCCTAAATGCTCGGGGTGTGCATGACACGCTCTGCAGCTATCATCGGGAATGTCTTGGCTCAAAATGTGGCGACGGTATGCTAGAGTGGAAATGACACCGTCTTGACATGCCAAAATGAAGCCCTCCGTGCCCGACTTCAATCCGGGTGATCTAAGGAAAGCAAACGTTAGCTCATACGACATCGACTGATCTTCCACATTTCTGTGGAAGATGCCGTGCATCCTCTTGTCGAGGAGCTGTTCGTGGAAGTTTTTCTCCTGTGCTTTCTTAATCCGGGCCTTCAGGAGTGAGTATTCAAGATGGATAAGATTTGATGCATTTTGCTCACCCCTAATATTGAAGTCAAGGCCGAGTGTTTCAGCAGCCTCCTCCGCTGCTTTGTACAGAAACGCCCCTTTTCCCACTTCTTCGTGTTTCCTGACCATTTTAAGAAGAGGGTCTTGTCCATTTGCAACTATATGTGCTGTACCCAGAATGAGTCTGTTGTGAAGACTTTCAAGATTCAGTATTCCGTGACCACCTAGGCGGCGTGAGATGTAAAGTCGCGGAACAGAAGACTTAAGGTGCATGCTCTTGTTCATGTGCAAAACCTTTCGCGTTCCGATATCAAGGGATCTGAGCTCGTCCTTCGTCCATGGAACCACTCCAAATGAATAGAGTACTACCGGGACGGCAAGCATGTTCGTTGCAGATACTTTGTTTCTCGTCGACAGTTCGGAAGACCAAATCTGCCGGATAAGACGTTTGTATCTGCATCGGAGAGTATCCTTTATAGATGTCACGTCCTGAATGCGGCTCTGTGGCACGCCCAGGTATGTATAGGTCTTTCCAGCGCAAAGGTGTCGTATAGCGCTTCTGTCAACGAGCTCAGGATCTTCGGGGATGCCATTAAGTTTTCCTTTCTTCAAATTAACCTTGGCGCATTTCTCTAACCCGAATTCCATTCCAATCTCTTGAGTGTACTCTTTGACAATTTTCAGAGCTAGATGTAGTTTCTCTTGATTCCTAGCATAGATCTTAAGATCATCCATGTAAAATACATGAGTGACCTTATGCTTTCGGTTTCCAGGTTTGCCGCAGAGATACCCTTCGGAATGGCGAAGTGCGAGAGATAGTGGCAATAATGTGAGGCAAAAGAGGAGAGGGCTCATGGTGTCGCCCTGAAATACACCTCTCTGAAAGGTGATACTGTTAGTGATCACACGATGTTTTCCAGATGAGATAGTAAATCTGGTTTTCCAAAGCGGCATTAATGTCTCTATGCCTCTCACGATGTGTGGATGAACCTTTAGGCTTTCCAACAGACAGATGATAAGTCTATGGGAGGTTGAATCGAAAGCTTTCCGGTAATCAATCCAGGCCATCGATAGAAATCGTTGATAGTATGCTGCTTCTTTACACGAGATAAACGTTTATTTTTTAGCCTGCTGGCCTTAAAAAATTGACTTGCTTACACTTCCATTTTTTACAGAATTTTCTTACAACTAACCCTTAAAACTAACATCCTTCCACACCTTATATCTAACGCCGCTCGCTCTTATCGCATTGCCTTCCTCGCTTCGCCTCGCCTCGCTCGCATGTCCCTACTTTCTTGCTTGCCTCGCATTACCAAACTCTGCCTCCGCGACTAATACCTAATACTTAATACTTATCTACTATTTACAATATTTACAATTACTTATATTTACTTCCTCCTCTATTTACAATCTTTCCTTCTCCATTCCTCTTCCTCCTTCCTTCTCTTCTTCTCCATCTTTCCCAATACTCCCTTCACCCATGCTACTGCCCTTTTGTCCCCCCTTTCATGCATCAATACCTCCATGCTTATCCCACTCCTTTCCACCTCCACGCACTCCTCCAACCAGTGCTCCACTCTTGCCTCCCCCTTCCCACATAGTTCACACATCCTCTTTTCCCTAGCGAGCCAGAACCTATTGAAACCCTCCTTGCACCCACATATCATCCTCGCTATAAGCTCCTGACTTCCTTTCTCTCCTTTTTCACACAAATATTGCGCTCTCGCCCTTGGCATAATCCACACATAGTTCCCATTAAACCTTGTCTCTCTTATTCTCTCTTCCCCTGCTGTCTTCTCTCTCTCCATGCTGTTTTTCTTAACCAACTCATATACCTTCCTTCCTCATGCATCCTTCTCAATTCATCCATATGCAGTCCATTCGTTCTAAAATACCTTTCTCTTTCAACCTCCATCTTCCCACCCCCTCTCCTGTTCTCCTTCTCCCACCAACACTCGCTAACCAGCTTACTTCCCCCCTCTTCCAAAAATTTCTCCTCATATTTACACGCTCGACTCCCCGCTAGAATCCCTACACTCGTTCTCCCCGTCTCCCTCCTGACAATATAATTAGGCGTGTTCCTTGCCAACCCCAGTGTCCACTTTACATATCTCTCCTGTATCCTATTTACCTCTTCGCTTTCCTTCCACCCCCACACCTCTACTGCATACAATAGCACACTCATCACTAGTGAGTCCAACAATTTCATTCTCCTTCCAAAATCTTCTGCGAATAACTTCTTTCCCAACCCCCACACCTGCCTCATCACCACATTTGCCCTCCTCACTCTCTCTTTTATGTGACCATCCACTCCGCCATTCCTCCGAAACAAGAAGCCCAGGTACACAAACTCTTTCACTGCCTGCACCGCCTTTCCCTTCCACTTCCACTGCCCTTCCTTATCCCTTCCATCTCCTTTTCTGGAAACCATAACCTTGGATTTTTCCGCATTCAGTTCTAACCTGTTCTTATCCAGGTATCTTCTCAACCTCTTCATCATTTCCTTTAAGGCCTCCTCGCTTTTTGCCAACAACACTATGTCATCTGCATACGCTAGCGACCAAATTCTAGCCCCTCCTATCCTGACTCCTCCTACCACTCCGGCCTCCAGCTTACTTTCCATATCCGTAATTAAAATCGCAAAAAGCGTCGGGCTAAGCGGACACCCTTGTCTTAACCCCCTATCCATCCAGAATCCCTCCGAAATCCCCTGTCCTCCTCTTACCTTATCTTTGGTTTCTTCATATATCTCCGTTACCCTCTCGATCAGGCCTCTCTCCACTCCCCTCTCCTCCATTGCCTCCCACAACCTCCCCCTATCCACCGACGGAAACGCGCCTTTTAGATCCACAAAAAACGCGTACACTCTCGACCCCTTCTTCGCTAATTCTCTATCCACCACGTGCTGCAGAACGTAGATATTGTCGATAGTACTCCTACCTGCCCTAAAGCCCGCCTGCGTCTCTGGTAATATTCCTTTCCCCTCGACATCCTTCCGCAGCCTCTCCGCTACTACCATCGCGTATACTTTATACGCCGTATTCATTAGCGTAATCCCCCTATAATTTTCCTGCCTATCCCTCTCTCCTTTCTTATACAGAGGCACTATTAATCCTTCTCTCTACCCTCGTGGGATGCTGCGTCTTTACAGACACATCTATCGATGAGCAAGTTCTCCCGAGATCCTGCTACGCCTTTCTTTGAGCCACGTTCTTCATACATCTCTCGCCATACAGGTCAAATTGTCCGAACAATCCTATCATTTAGGATAGCTGTGAAGATCTTATACAGTGTGTTCAGACAAGTTATTGGCCTGTAATTCTTAGGGTCAGCTAAGTTGCCCGTCTTCGGCAGGAGCACTGTGCGCCCTTCCACCAACCACCCCGGAATAGGCTCTTCCGACTTTAGATATCAGGTGAAAATTCGGGCCAGATGCTGGTGGGTTGATGGAAACTTCTTCCACCAGAAGGTCTTGATGCCATCTGGTCCCGGAGCGGAATAGTTCTTCATGCCTCTTAATACGTTTTTCACCTCCTCGGTAGTGATAGGTGGGCATTCCTCCTCAGCTGTGATGAGGGCATTGCACAGCTCCTTGAAGCTGTTTATGTTCTTTGAGCCTTCTTCAAGTGGATGTTGGACTTCGTAGACTTCTCTCCAAAATGCTTCGACCTCCTCTGGTTTGGGCGGATGGTCGACAGTAACTGGAGGGTCTTGGAAGAGTCGAGATGGGTCAGACGAAAACTGTTGATTTTCTCTGACCCACCTCTCTCTCCGCTCTAGACTTCTCCTAGCGTCAGATAGTACTCGTATTCTGTCAACAATATGCTGCCTGATGGTCAGTAGCTTTGACTTGTTGATTGTGTCATGACGGATCCGCAGTTCGCGCGTGAACTGTCAAACCTTGGCAGTGAAAGTCCTGCGAGATGTTATATAGTCAATCACACACTGAATGCGGGACGCGTACTGTCTTGCCCAGCCTATCTTTGTGCTAAGTTGATGCATTCGTCTTTTGGTCTTATGATCAACCGTTGGTTTTGTTTTACGGTTTGCATCTGCCAAAGTTCTCGCTGCATTGTACACACTACAAGTGATAGTCCAAAGGTTGGATTCTTCTGAAAAATCTCCACGAAGCTCATCATCCAGTTCAGTCAGATCTTTGGGCTTGGGAGAACCCTGAATGTTGATGTTTCTCCGGGTCGTGAAGCATCGTTCTCCCTCTATTGGATGCCTGTTCGAGGCTGGTCTCAGTGTCGCCTCTCTTTCTTTGTTGCCGGCTTGTTCTGGCTGCGGTTGTATAGGCGCTCCGCTTATATAACCCCTTTTCCGGAGGTCCTCGGCACGGTTTCGCAGACGGTTTTGCGAAAAATCCGAGAGCTCTGGGTGTTTCTCGCACCACAGAGCATGCAGTCGCGCGATGTAACCTTTTCGTTCAGGGGTCATACTGGTATCATCGCACTCCAGCAGGTCGTCCCTGAGTCGATACGTCCACTTAAAAGTAACGAGATTCCGCCGGTCAATCGCATTGACTCCGTCTTGATTGGCTCCCCCAACTCTAGGGTAGTCGGCATTGTTGTCCGACCCATTGTCGGGAGCCCTGCGCGTTCGATTGTTTTGAACCGCACTTCCTACAACTATGTTTGGTGTTGTCATTGTTGTTCCCACGAGCAGCTAGGGAAAAGGGTTAGTCCATCCTTGTAGAGCCCCGCGTGCAAGGATAAGGCTGATACTCTGAGAGGTCGCCCGGTATCCCAGAGTCACCGTTTGAGACACCTCACCCAGGAGCCATTCAGCTTTCGGCACGGTTGTTACGCCTTCGCTTAGGAGTTATTCCTTCGGAACCATCCCTGGACAATTGTCCGCGACTGCTTATTAATCATTGTAACCATATTCAGCAGAAACCCTTGGTACAGGGACCCTCTATCCGCAACCCGAGGACGCGTCCGGCGGCTTTGTCATAGGCCCTTCGGTTCGATTCCCAAGGAATCAAAACCGAATATATGTATGTATGTATGTATATATATATATATATATATATATATATATATATTTGCACGCAAGGGCACTTGTGGGGTACAGTTTCAGCCTTTTCGCAGACCTATCCTCACTTGTGAGGTACAAACGGACTTGTAGGGTACGGCCTCACAGTGTTCGAGTACCAATATAGGCTTGTGGGGTCCGTACCTCACAAGGTATGAAAGTATATAAGGTGTATTCTGGGGTCCCGAATATTCGATACATGTAAGGGGAATTGTGGGGTACGCAACCCGAGAAATGCAAATGTGGAATTAACTGTTCAAAAGCGGACACAGTCTATATATTAAGACCGATTTTCATGTTTTTTTCAGAAACGATAAATATTAAAATTTTAAGATTATTGCAGTTTGCGTTTTTTAATTTATTTTTCAATTGAATAATATATAAAAAATAAAGTAACAAAATTGGGTATTTTAACCATATGTATTTTTATCTTCAGAAAAAATTTGCAAGTCACTAGCCATAGGTCAACCCATTTCCAGAATGTTAGAGTTGTACGGGGGTCTAGCGCACAGTGGGCACAGAAGGCTACAGCCTACAATTCTTAACCGATTTTCAAATTTTTTGTTGATAAGTGGTCAGCAATAGTTTTTAATTAAATTAAAAAAATGTCGACATCGTGCGAATTGTCCTTGCAAAGTATATTTGTGAGTTGATATTGCTTTATTTTATCGACAAGATCATATTCGATAACAAAATCTTGTTGTCTGGTATGATTTGTTCATTTTATAAACAAATTATATAGACAAATGCATAGTTTAGGCATTTATTGGCAGAAAGTAATCGTTTTTTTTTCTTAGTGGCTTTAAATTATATTAGTGGTAACATTTAGTGATGAAGATTAGTCATTCGATATTATTTCCTTATTTACAGAACAAATTTTATAAACAAATGCATAGTTTGATCATTTCTAGATAGAAAGTAATCGTTTTTCTTCCTAGTCGTCCTTAAATTATATAAGTAGTGAAGTTTAGTGACGATTAATTGTCAATCAATATTGTTTGTTCATTTTATGAAGAAATTTTATGAACAAATGCACAGTTTGACCATTTATGGATTGAAAGCAACCGTTTTTATTTCTGATCATCTTTAAATTATATTACTGGTGATTCTCAGTGATACAGACCTGTCAATCGATATTATTTGTTTATTTTATAAACAAATGCATAGTTTGGCAATTTATGGGCAGAAATTAATTGTTTTTCGTTCTTAACACCGTGAAATTATATAAGTGGTGGTTTTCAGTTATGAATAATTGTCATTTGACATTATTTGTTTATTTTGTAGATAAATTTTATGAACAAATGCATAGTTAGTCCATTTATAGACAGAAAGTATTCGTTTTTCTTTTTTAGTACTTTTAAATTATATAACTGGTAATATTCAGTGATAAAGATTGGTCATTTGATATTATTTGTTTATTTAATGAATCAATTTTATTAAAAAAATGCATAGTTTGGTCATTTATAGACAGCAAGTAATCGTTTTTCTCCCTACTCGTCTTCAAATTACATAAGTAGTGAAGTTTAGTGACGAAGACTTGTCAATCGATATTATTTGTTCATTTTATAAAGAAATTTTATGAGCTAATGCACAGTTTCACCATTTATAGATAGAAAGTAACCGTTTTTATTTTGGATCGTATTTAAATTATATTAATGGTGATTCTTAGAGATGCAAACTTGTCATTCGATATGATTTGTTTATTTTATATAGA
The DNA here is from genome assembly GCA_932195095.1 of Andricus curvator. NCBI lineage: Eukaryota > Metazoa > Arthropoda > Insecta > Hymenoptera > Cynipidae > Andricus > Andricus curvator. Next base: position 92,278 of record CAKNYM010031181.1, read on the forward strand.
AAATCTCATAAATAAATGCATAGGTTGGCAATTTATGGGCAGAAAGTAATTGCTTTTCACTCTTAACGAATTCAAATTATATAAGTTGTGGTGTTTAGTTATGAAGACTTCTCGTTCGATATTATTTGTTTATTTTATAAATAAGTGCATGGTTTAGTCATTTGTAGACAGAAATTAATCTTTTTACATTCTCATTCTAATGAGAAGGTATTAGTTTCATGTAAAATTTGAATTTGTCGGTTTTCATCAAATCTCCACGTTTTGAGACCTCCTGAGTCAGAAAAAACGATTTTTACGAAGGTGTCTGTCTGTATGTCTTTCTATCTGTCCGTCTGACTGTAGTATCGTGTAGGCACGATAACTTTCGAAAGATTGATCATATTGGATTGTGCTTTGGCACACTTTTTTATGGCCTACAAAGAAAAAACGAGTTCGTTAACCAGCTATTTTGCATGAAAATTCAAAAAGTGAGCACATTTTGAAAATTTTTGAGGCCACTTTTTTTGAAAATTGTATGTACGGTTATTAGTAGTACGCAAAAATACGAACAAAATATGCTTGTGACTTTTCTTGATAAAAAAAAATTACTGGAGTTATAGCATTTTCAAAATTCCAAAAAACAAACAAAAATGAACATTTTAATACTCCGATTTTACTAAAATCAGTACAAAATTTGAGATTTTTTCCAATTAATTTGGAATTTTCCCTGAATGCTTCTTAATCCTCTGAATTATTTAAAATTATTTTGAAATTTTTTGAATTCTATTGATTTTTTTTTATTTTACCTCAATTTTTTTAACTCTTCTACAGTTTTTAAACAAATTTTAACAAAATGGTTTAATTTTCAAGCAACCAGATGAAATTTCAACCAAGAAAATTGTATCTTTACCAACAAAGACGAATTTTCAACCAAATAATGGAAATTTCAACGGATGAAGATAAATTAAAAAAATCTGCTCGCTTCGCGGGCACATTCTCATCGCGCGCGGCTCGCAAGTTTGAGCGCGCCTAGGGCGCGCGACTGTTGGATCTCGCGCTTCGCGCTTGATTATGTTTTCACCTCGCGCTACGCACTCGGGCATATTTACATCGTGCTTTACGCTCGGTTCCTCTAGATTTTTGAACTTCGTGTTCGACTTCGATGAAAAGAAAAAGTTTGTTTGCAAATATTATAAAATTGTCAAAACCTCTACATATTAAGTGATTGTTAAATTTGTTTTTATTTTAGACTGAAATGGAACTTTATTTACTCAAGGTTCTATCAACCTTAAGGAACATATTCTCATCCAGACACTCGCGCTTCGCGCTCGATATTTGATTTGAAAATCATTTGAACCTTGCGTTCCACGCTCGGTTCTGTGCACCGTATGATAGAAACAAAAAAGATTGAGTGCACTTACGGCGCGCGAATTGGTCGTCGCGCTTCGCGCTCCGAAATACACTATCGAGCACTTTGTGCTTCGTGTTAAATGTTCTTCATATACAAATTACTACATTTGTATTTGATTTCAAATGAAAAATAATTATATAATTTAGGCGACAAATTTTATTAGTTAACATAGTTATTCAAAAAAGTTAATTTTTTTCATTTTGAAAATATTCTTACAACAAAAATTGATTTTTTTACTGTCAATGTTATTTTCACGAATAAAACAAAAACTACGCATCCTATCGAAACATGATGTGCAACAACTTTGTACCTCTTCTTTGGATGAACAAATTTTGTTTCTGTCATTTTTTTGGTAGCTCGTGTTATTCGTCTAAAAATTTGATTTTTCTATTTTCAATGCTGTTTTTTACGAATAAAACAAAAACTACGCGTCATATCAAAAAGTGAATAATAACAAATTTGTAGATCTTTTTAAGGTGCACAATTTTGGTGGAATCATCTTTTCTCGTATCTTGCATAGTTTGACAGCAAAAGGGAATTTTTGATTTTTCATTATTTTTTTGGTGCGATCAAAATTTGAATTTTTTCATTTTTCAACAAATTCAAAAAGTTGTTATGAAAATATTGTAGGGTGTTCAAAAAGCAACGTTTTTTTCCTCTTGAATTTTTTTCATATCGTGCGTTTTTCGTATTAAAATATTCATTTTTGTTTGTTTTTTGGAATTTTGAAAATGCTATAACTGCATTAATTTTTTTGTTAACAGGAAAAGTCATGAGGATATTTTGTTCGTTTTTTTGCTTACTACTAACAACCGTACATATAATTTTCAAATCTTAAAAAAAGTGGTCTCAAAAATTTTCAAAATGTGCTCACTTTTTGAATTTCCATCCAAAATAGCTGATTAACAAACTCGTTCTTTCTTTGTAGGCCATAAAAAAGTGTGCCAAAGCACAATCTAATCTGATCAATCTTTCGAAAGTTATCGTTCCTACACGATACAGACAGACATACAGACGGACAGACAGACAGACGGACAGACAGACACCTTCGTAAAAATCGTTTTTTCTGACTCAGGAGGTCTCAAAACGTGGCGATTTGATGAAAACCGACAAAGTCCAATTTTACATAAAACTAATACCTTCTCATTAGAATGAGAATGTAAAAATTACCGGAGTTATAGCATTTTCAAAATTCAAAAAAACAAACGAAAATTAACATTTTAAGCCGAAAAACACACGATATGAGAAAAAGTCAGGAGGAGAACGACGTTGCTTTTTGAACACCCTACAATATTTTCATAACGACTTTTTGAATTTTTTGAAGAATAAAAAATTCAAATTTTGATCGCGCGAAAAAATAATGAGAAATCAAATATTGCATTTGGCTGTCAAACTATTCAAGATACTACAAAAGATGATTCGGCCAAAATTATGCACCTAAAAAAGATCTACAAATTTGTTATTACTCACTTTTTGATATGACGCGTAGTTTTTGTTTAATTCGTAAAAAACAGCATTTAAAATAGAAAAATTAAATTTTTAGACGAATAACACGAGCTACGAAAAAAATGACAAGGAAAAAATTTTTTCATCCAAAGAAGAGGTACAAATTTATTGTGACTCATGTTTCGATAGGATGCGTTGTTTTTGTTTTATTCGTGAAAATAACATTGACAATAAAAAAAATCAAATTTTTGAGAAAAAAAATGCAAGGTACGAAAACAGATGAATGAAAAAAAAATGTGCATTCAAAAAAGATTTACAAACTTGTAATCAATTTTTGTTGTAAGAATATATTCGAAATGAAAAAAATTAACTTTTTTGAAAAACGGCACAAGCTAAAATAACATTTTAAATAATACAATTTATCGCCTAAATTATATCATTATTTTTTATTTGAAATCAAATACAAATTTAGTAATTTGTATATGAAGAACATATAACACGAAGCACAAAGTGCGCGACGGCCAAATCGCGCGCCGTAAGTGCGCTCAAACTTTTTTGTTTCTATTACACGGTGCACAGAACCGAGCGTGGAACGCAAGGTTCAAATGATTTCCAAATCAAATATCGAGCCCGAAGCGCGAGCGTCTGGATGAGAATGTGTTCATTAAGGTCAATAAAACCTTGAGTAAATAAAGTTCCTTTTCAGTCTAAAATAATAAAATTAGTGGAGATTTTGATAATTTTATAATATTTGCAAATAAATTTTTCATCGAAGTCGAACACGAAGTTCAAAAATCTAGAGGGACCGAGCGTAAAACGCGATGTAAATACGCCCGAGCGAACGCAATAATAAAAAAGATTACTTTGTTTATAGAATAAACAAATAACATCGAATGACAAATCGAATTTCGCGAATTCCTTGAATTCCATAAATGTCGTGAATTCCTTAAATTTCATGAATGCCGCGAATTCCGTGAATTCCATTAATTCCGTTAATTCCTTGTTTACAATTTTCAACTTATAAACATTACAATACATGTATTGGAATGCTCGATGGTTACTTCACGATTTTACAGCACTTACACTACATGCATTGCAATTTCGTCATTCCAATACCGTGTTTGAAATGTTACCTTACGTTTGTATTGTAGAAGTGTTAGAGAATTACATTTCTAACAGTGTAGTTCTCAAAAATTATTCTGTCAATTTAAATAATCCATTGCATATGCAGAAAAATGGGCATTTTTCATTTATTGACAAAATACCATTTTCGACTATCATGTAACAACACAGTTACTTTTGCTCGAGTAAAATATAAATTGAAATACTGTTGTATACATCTGGCTTGATTAAAAAAAATTGTACATTGTACATTGTACAAATTGTACATCTTCAGTTTTTATCAGTTTTGCATGCAAACCCCGGTGAAAAAGTTGTATACAGTTTATATATAGTGGACAAGACAATGATATTTTTCATTTGTTTTATACATTTTTCTGTATAAAACAAATGAAAAATATCAGTGTTTTGTAATATATAACTTTTTCACCTGGGAATAAATGTTACATTTTTCCTACCCTTGAATTTTGAAAATAAATTTTCAATATAAAAATAAAATGATTCGATACATTTATTTGACAAATAAGTTTAAACAAATGGTAATTAAAATATTACTCACACATCATAATTCATTTGACAAAAAAATGAAAAAGTGACCAATTTAAACCAAAAAAAAAGGGCAAAAGTGACTTATTTCTAACCCAAAAAGTGACTAAAAGTGTCTAATTTTTTTTTTTAATTAAAATAAATAAAATTTGAAAAAATTTGTTAGAAGTCCGGGTGAATTTGAACGAATTCAGAATAAATTCATGGGGATTCAAAATAATTCAAATTAAATTCACAGGAATCTAATTTTTGACTTATTGTCACAAGTGACATATGGTTGGAATCGCCAAGAAACGTAGATTTTGAATCTAATATTATTAAATTACTAATTGTAAAATTAAAAACTTTTCATGTTTCGTATTTTATTCCTCATTAGTGCAAAGGACCCCCCGCTGGCGATCTTCGGCGATAGAGAGCGAAGAAGACAAACAGGTGTAGACTAGCCTAGATGAGAAGGCGGGGTGTACCTGAGCTATTGAAAGTGGGCATTGTAAAGAGTGCTACTACAATATTATAATTACGGGGTTTTTTCCGGCAATAAAATTAATCTCTTGTTGGTTTGGGTTCCAGTTTAGAAATATTCGATCGAGTTTATTACTCTAAAATTTACAGCTTCTTAACTTATTTAAAGACGCATAAAATCAATTCAAATAATGAAATTATTAAGAGAAATGGATAGTTTTATTTTTATTTTACTCGGTTATTATATTTTTTATTTGCTTTTTCAACTTTTTTGTAATTCCACATGTTGGTTGATGGTCTAATTATTCTAATATCAAAGGCTAATAATAAGATAGGTATGCTCAATTACTTTAATTTAAATTGAAATACTAATTTACTATAGATGAGGAATTCAATTATTCATTTGTGTAATTTCCCTTGAAAATTAATTAGATTAATTATAATGATTTTTTGTAATTCAGATAAACGGTACCATATTATTCAATTGAAATTTTGATTAGATTTTTGAATTTCAATCAAAAATGGAAAGAGTGGCTAGGTAATTCTAAAATCTAATACTTTACAAAATTTTCATTTCAGGTCTTTATTTGTAAGCCGTAAATTTACAATTTAAAGAATTTTGAAATGTAGTTTTCAAAACTAAATCATTAAAAATTTAAAGCGTTCAAAATTAAAATTTTTGTTAAAAAACGTTTTCAGGGTAGCCACTATTTTTATAATGTTTGGCTCCCGGCTTTCTCTCGGTGCTCCCGCTAAAAATTCGTGATTTCTTCCGGTTTAGAACAAAATATACTCTCTTTGCGAAACCAGCAATTTTTCACATACGAACAGAACCGGAAGTCGATGAGCATCACACCTTTTTGCAAGAAATGTATTGACTGTTAATAAAGCCAAATGCAGAGATGTGTTTTATTACACAACAGCTCTAAAAGTTAAATTATTTTAAGAAAATTCAATTCGTTTATAAGATATGAATTTTCAAATTGTTGATGATACTTTTCAAGATTTAACCAATTAAATTTTAATTGCAAAATTAACATTTTTGAAAGGGAAACATTGAGGGTTCATAATAAAAATTCAGTACTCTAAAATTGTAAACATTCAGAAATGAAGAAATTTTTCAATTACTCATGTATCAATTCAAGGGGTACATAATTTTAAAAATCGGTGTTCACGGATTGCATGATTGCAAGTGATTGCACTGTGAAATTACAAAGTGATTGCAGTGAATGCACGGTGAAAATAGAGTGATTGAAGTGCATTTTGTACACCGATTGCAGGAGTTGTGGACCCCTCTCATCAATTCCTGTTATTTTGATTTCTACCTATTTTAATTTTATACAATACAATTTTTAATTTTTTAATCTCATTTCGTTTAATTTTAAACATTTCCTTCAGAAACGTTATTTTTTCTTGAAATTTTCCAATTAAATATTACTCAAATTGAAATTATTTATTTTTCTAAATCTTGAACTGAAAATCGGAAAATTTGCAAATATTGCATTGAAAATTAAAAATTTCAAAATAATAATATAAAACAAGAGTGCTATAATATGATGCCAATGTTTGAATTTGCACAATTTCAATATTTTCAATTCGAATTTTTTCATTTCTCAACATTAATTTATAACTTTTGTAAAAGTTTTCTTTTAAGT